>PITA01007937.1:0-87832 GCA_004023965.1 Spilogale gracilis
GCCATCATGACACAAAGTACTCCAACTGAGCCATGAATTTTAATGCTGGTCGCCACTCACACATCCCTCCCTACTTACACTAGCCTCTACCATGCCCACATCATTGTCAGTCTCCTCCTGTTTGCTGGGTGTTATCAGCACAGCTGCTGTCAGCAAGGATGATGCTGGAGAATTATTCAAATCAGAAGCAAAACCAGAGACAAATACAGGTCTGGCAGTTAGAGCAATTAACAAGGATGAAGGGAACACCGAGGAGGTGTTAGTCATCACTAACTGTTCGTCATCTAACAGTTAGATGACTAACAAACAGGAGCTTCAAAAGAGAACAACCGGGCTACCAGACGACTGGGAAAGTTGATGGAGCCCTCAAATATTTTTGCCACGATAACCCATTTTATGATTATGATACGAAAGTCAAGTGTGAAGGGATGGGTACTGTTTCATGCCATCAGACAACTTTGTTGGAATGTCTCCCAACTCAATACCCAGAAATAGCACATACCTCAATTATATAATCAAAGGTTAGCAACACAGCTACAATGATAATCACCATTTCATTTAACACAGCATAACGTTATTTACATTTTGGGAGGTTTCATTTTTTAAGATAAAGTTCCAAAGTTTTCTCAATTTTGGTCCATTTTAGGTAGGACTTTCTCTGGTAGTAATTACCCTTAAAGAAAAAAGACCCTATTTACAAAAGCAACCATTTTTTGGTTTTGGCTTAAAAATATAAAATACAGGGGTGCCTGGGTAGTTCAGTCGTTAAGTGTCTGCCTTCAGATCAGGTCACGAACCCTGAGTTCTGGGATCAAGCCCTCCATCGGACTCCCTGCTTCTCCTTCTCTCACTCCCTTTGCTCGTGTTCCATCTCTAGCTGTGTTTCTGTCAAATAAATAAATAAAATCTTAATATATATATATATATATAAAATACAGTATAATGGTAAATATGCTTTTGTAAACTATATACAATTCGACCTCCAACAACCCCTATTGGCCCCTGCTTTGAGAACTACTAATCTAGAGAGGACATTCAGTCTGTGCATAAATGACACACTTAAATCATTAAGCCAGGTTTGTTAGGCAAACCCTTGTACAAGCCTCCCAGGGAGCAACTGACCCAGCATAGACCCCACCTACCTGAGCATCTGCTTTTTGTGATTCTCCACTTCCTGGAGCAAAACTTGCTTCTCCGACTCTTTGTCTTGCTCTTTAGCTGACTGCTCAAGCTCCTTTGGGGGAAAGAGCTCTATATTAAAATGATTTTAAAAGCCAATATAAAAACCAAAGAGCACTTCTCTTTCTAAGCAGGCTATACAACAGCACTTGAAAACCCTTCTAGCATGGCACCTGAATGGCTCTGGTGTTAAATGCATGCCTTCGGCTTAGGTCTTGATCTTGGAGTCCCTAGATGGAGCTCCCTCTCTCACTCCCCCTGCTTTCGTTCCCTCTCTCGCTGTGTTTCTCTCTGTCAAATAAATAAATAAAATCTTTAAAACAAAATAAAACAAAACCCTTCTAAAAGAGAACACTTAGGAATGCCATGTAACAAGAGAACAAACATCCTTATAAATATATAGCTGACTTGCAAGAAAGTAAGGATAATCCTCAGGGCCCCAGGGAGACAAGGGAACTAAGAGCTAGAGTAGTCAACCTGTGAGTGAAGCACAGCTGCTCTGGAAGGGGAGATTCACTCCTATAATCTAGGGCATGGTCAGAATGCAAAGGGAATAAAAAAATTACTAAATAGGAGCCCCTTGGTCCCACATGCAGACATCACGGAAATATCAAACTACTACATGTCTAAATGCTCACTCTCAATCCCTGTACCTATTTCATCGTCGACCAGTAGCAAACAATTTGAAGGTTTCACTGTGTGCTCATCTTTACACACATACATTCATATATATAAAATATATGAAAGTAAAAGCTTTCTAAAAATAAAAAATTAAATGTAAATCTGTGCTAGAGATAGCGACAAAAAGAACAGCTAGGTTCAGTGACATTGCTCAAATTCTTAAGTGGACTCTTTTTTTTTTTTTTTTTTTAAAGATTTTATTTATTTGACAGGGAGAACCACAGCCAGAGAGGGAACACAAGCAGGGGGAGTGAGAGAGGGAGAAGCAGGCCTCCCGCCGAGCAGGGAGCCCGATGTGGGACTCGATCCTGGATCTCCGGGACCATGACCTCAGCCGAAGGCAGTTGCTTAAACAACTGAGCCACCCAGGTGCCCCTTAAGTGGACTCTTATAACAAAAACTGCTTATTTTCACAGTTGCCTTGAAAATCCCTTAGGAAGGAGACACACAGGATCCAGACATACTGTTTTTGTCTGAATGGCCAGTTTTTCTTCCATCTTTGAAACAGACTATCTCCTGCTAAACAACAAAAGTTATTAGGGGCCATGTCATCTGGGGCCATGTCACAGGAAAATCACAGGTCTTTAAATCCCAGTACCCCAAGCAGTGAGACCAGGAGTCCCAAGACCCACTCAGGGATGGGCAGATCCACGCACCCATCTTATTCTCACTAGGGCAAAGTTGCAGGAACAGGCTATGCAATGGGTATTTCTCACTCCGCAGGTTTTTGAGATAGCACATACACCTTAGTTGGATTCAGGAGTGCTATATGAAGTGACTGGAGATCTCAGAAACAGGGAGGAAGAGGCTAGGCAAAGCACAGCATGAAAAAAACCCAGGAGACAGTGACGATGCATTCAAAAGTTCCTTACTTGGGGTGCCTGGGTGGCTCAGTTGGTTAAGCAACTGCCTTTGGCTCAGGTCATGATCCCGGAGACCCGGGATCGAGCCCCACATTGGGCTCCCTGCTTGGCAGGAAGCCTGCTTCTCCCTCTCTCACTCACCCTGCTTCTGTTCCCTCTCTAGCTGTGTTTCTCTGTCAAATAAATAAATAAAATCTTTAAAAAAAAAAAAAAGTTCCTTACTTTTACCTTGGGCACACGGTAGCACAGTTATCCTCACTGTCCAAACGTTTACTAAAGAATCTGGACAGTTCTCAAGTGGAGGTTACTCCCAGCACAGAGCCTCCTCATTGTTACCTAAGCTCCCCACATCTCAGCTCTGTAGCTACTCACCTGTATTCTGTGCCGCAACTGCTGAAACTTCTCTTTCACTTTAGTATTCAGTTCAGTAAGTGCACTTAATGGTCCTGAACAATCTCGAATATCCTAGGAGACATTGGAGACATGAGGGGGCCTTTCCCGAGGCAATGAAATGAAATGATACCATCTGTTCAGTGAGAGTTGGCTTAGACCACAACTAAGGCCGGCCAACTGACTATATAATTCATCCTGATCTTCGTGGCTTACCTCTGCAACATGAGCAAAAACATCATTTACATTTCTCTCGTACCTCTTTAATTCTGAGCAGGTAATATAAAAGCATAAAAGAAACACAACTGTCTTGACTTATTAGTTCCTAAAGTTTAAGAAAATGCCACCTGGTCAGTAAAAAAAGACATAAAGCAGCTTGTATGTCCAACAAGAATGGACATCCAAAAGTGATACTTAAACTTTAGATCTTTCCAACTTGAAAATCAGGATGCTCAATTCCTGGCATCATAGGACAAGGTTAACTTCAACTTGATTTTACAAACCATCTATTATAAATCCCGGTGTTTACAGACATGTCCAAGGGCTGATTTAGAATTTGTTTCTGGACATTCAAAATTACTGTGGTCAGGTTTTAGAGCAGGCCCTAGAGCCAGAGTGTGTGGATTGAAATTCTGTCTGTAGTAATTTATTGGCTGTGTAACAAAAAGGCATTTGAGTTCTCTCTACCTCAGTTTCCTCATCACATTACGTATCACACAGACCATATATGTGAAGCATGTTGCAGAGGAGATCAAACACAATGAGTGCAGTAAATCTAGGTATAATCGATCTTTCTCATTAGCAGTCATGAGAACCCAAATAGGAGAGAGTACAAAAGGGGACTTAAGCAACGCAGAGTACGTGAAAAGGCAATTTTATTTGTATGAATCCTAAATTTATTTTTCTAGATTCATCCGAGAAGTTTTGCAGTGTGTACGAGAAGTGAAGTTGAAGAAGTTTAAATGTTTCCATCAAGTTTCCTCACTTACTCTCTGGCTTACTCCTTAAGTCACACCCCCTTGAACCACCATAAGGTTTATTTTGTATCTGGTTTCCATGGGGAGTCCTACTTTTTTTCACTTTTTGCCACAGCTTGTCACAAACTGAGTCTACATCTAATTTTTGGTAACATTTGTTAGAAAGGGAAATGACTTGCCTAAAACCAAGGATTAAAAACTCCTTTTTGCTAATTTTAAGGAACCATTTCCACATTCCTAATTGTTGCCTACGCCGATTGGTTATTGCTCTGCTGCCTTCTACCCTCAAATGGCTTAAGGCAAAGCATCTCAATTACTCCATCGGTTAAACGAAGTTGTAGATACTCCCTACCTTTCTTCTCTGGGCTGACTTTCCCTGTTCGGTGGGAGTTTTGCCACCATCTGCCTTCTGATTCACGTCTTGGCAATTTATCCGATGTCCTCATTTACAAAGTCACAACTACAGCCTAGGGTAAGGTCATTTCACCGGGTGCCTCCCGCGTCAGGCGGCCTTTGGTACCTGGGGACACCTCACCCAGCCCAGCTGGCCAGAAGGGGGTGGGGCTAATGGCCCCCAGGACGCCACCAAAGGGTGGGGAGGGCGGTGTCAGAAGGCGGGCCAACCAGGGTGACAGGTATGTTGTGTGGTGGTCCCAGTAGAGATGCGTGTGCGGTAGGGGACAATGAGGGCAACAAAGGGGAAGCCTGGTCAGGGACCGGGGAACATGGGAGTGTCCAGAACAGGGCAAGACAACAGCAAGTGAAGGCAGGATCAGGGCCAGCAGTCAAGGAGACGGACCAAAGAGGGACCACAACGGGGTAGCCGGCCATGGGGGGGGGGGGGCAACGACCTCAGAGACTTGACCAAGTGGGTAAAGCTCGGGGAAGACACCGCTCAGCTCACAGGAGGCCAGTGGAGCCTGGGTTTAGGGCCGCTGGAGCCCGGCAGAGGTCCCGGGAATTAGTACCTGGATAAGCGCCTTCACCTCCAGGTCGAATTTGACGATCTCTTGGTTACAAATACGGACGTGGACATCTTGGGGAGCCGCCATGTTTGAGGACGCCAGCGACGGGCAGCGGCGGTGCCCAAATTTAACCTCGTTTCAGCCTCGCGTTTCTTCCGCGCTCTGTCTTGCGGCAGCGCCCTCTAGAGACCGGCCCGAGGCGAGCGAGGGTAGGGGCCGTAGTCCGGGGAACTTGATTCAGTCTCGCCCCTTGGTGTGGTCCTAAGAAAACGAAGAGAGGAAGTATCAAGGGCGTTTTAACAGTGGCATCTGCCCATTTTCCATCTAAGAACCATTCTGATGAGTCCAAATTTTTTGCATAAAGAAAAAAAAGGACTGGAAGGAAAGTACCAATTGGGATGTCTCTGGAAGGAGGCGTTAACGATTTTTTATATTTCTTTAAATTTTCTTCTATTTTGCATATGTTGTACAGTGAATATAAATTGTGGAGTGAATGAAAAATGTTATAACTACTTTTAATGTATGGAATTCAAGACAGGTCTCTTAGAGCACCCCCTGTCAGTTCAACACAGGGTCCAAGGGTTCTAAAATCACAACTGATCAGGTCACCTCCTCGCATATATCTCTTCTAATGGATCCTGGCAGTTTCCTTTTGTGTACAGTCGGATTTATTAAATATACCTCGCTGGAGTCGTTTTAATGGAAATAATTAAGAGTAGACCCTCAACAAACGGTGGCTCTTTTGTTTTATTTTATTCTTAAATCGTCCAAGTTTCTTAGCTGGCCTTCAAGACCATCAGCCACCTCATTCCACCCTCTCCTGGATTCCTCAAGCTCTTTTTGGATCTGTAGCTCTGGATTGTGCTGTTCTCTTTTCTTAGAATGATGCCCCCTTCTTGCTCCCACCCCCATATACTTTTGTTCACTCAGCAAGCATAAATTATGAAGATTTGAATGCCTAGCTGTGTATTTCTCTTAATCCTTCAACCATAGTTGAAAGAGGCAATACCCCAGTTTTACAGATCAGTAGATGGACTAAGAGTAGATCAAAGTGAAACAAACCAAAATTGAACATCCCTACCCCAAGGTCACCCAACTTCAAAGTGTTAGGGCCTTCATTGAAAGCCATGTCTTCCCTCAAAAATGGCCCCTTGGGTAGTGTTGTACACGTGGGCCTATGGAGCTTGCCCCTGTTTCTCCAGTGCTCCACATGGCCCCTTAAGGTGTTCATCATCCCACTGTAGTTAATAGGTAATATATTGCAGGCTTGGGAGTCAACACTCCTTGAATCCTGCTGGACGACCCACTTCACATCTCTGTGCCTCAGAATCCTGAGGCTAACAGGTGGTAATCACAGGGTTGGTTGGAGGATTAAATGAAATAATATATGAAAAGCACCAAGCACAGTGGTGTAATGTGGCATGTGTTTAAGAACTCAATGGGCATTTGGGGCGCCTGGGTGGCTCAGTTGGTTAAGTGACTGCCTTTGGCTCGGGTCATGATCCTGGAGACCCGGGATCGAGCCCCACATCGGGCTCCCTGCCCCTCTCTCACTCCCCCTGCTTGTGTTCCCTCTCTAGCTGTGTTTCTCGTGGTCAAATAAAATGTTAAAAAAAAAAAAAAGAACTCAATGGGCATTAGCTGCTATGACATTACTGACATTTTTGGAGCACTTCCTACATGCCAGACACTTTGTACTAAGTTCTTAATGTGTGTCATCTAACTTAACTCTCACAACAACCCTGTGAGGCAGAATTATCCACATTTTACACGTGAAGAAACAGGCACAGAGGGCGCCTGGGTGGCTCAGTGGGTTAAAGCCTCTGCCTTCAGCTCATGATCTCAGGGTCCTGAGATCAAGGCCCGCATCAGGCTCTCTGCTCAGCAGGGAGCCTGCTTCCTCCTCTCTCTCTGCCCGCCTCTCTGCTTACTTGTGATCTCTCACTCTGTCAAATAAATAAAATCTTTTAAAAAATAAATAAAAATAAAAATCTTTCTTAAAAAAAAAAAAAAAACAGGCACAGAGAGAATGACTTGCCCAGTGCAAATAGAAGTGCCAAAGGATATGTGCATTTTAAAATTTAGATACATATTACCAAATTGCTCTTCAGAGAGATTCTATCAGTTTATACAGCCACAGCAGTGTGGTACAAATGCCTGCTTTCCCATGGCCTCATCAATGTGCTGTTAACAAATACTAGGATTTTTTATTTTGCATTTCTCTTATCATGAATGAGACTGAGTGCTATTTGTATTGACTTTTCTCATTTCTCTGTTGGGTGGTTGTTCTTTTTCATACCAGTTTCCGGGAGCTCTTTATGTATTAGGAAGATTAGCCCCACTTGCCTTAGGATGGTTTTGGCCTTGCAGAAGTTTTTTACATTTTTGTTTCACATAGAATTTATCAATCTTCATTTATGACTCCTGGATTTGGGATCCAAGTTAGAAAGGTCTCCCCACCCCCAGTTCACAGGTTTTAAAGGGATTGCCCACAGAGTCCTTCTGTTATTTGTTCATTTATACATTTTGTGATACATATTGGGTTCTTGTATAAGATACACAGCCAACTTTTCTTTCTCCAGGGTTTCCCAGTTGTTTGAACCTTGTTTGCTGAAGAATCTGGATATCTTTTTCTCAATGATCCTGGATGCTACATTTACCACAAAATAAATTCTTATGTTTAAATCTATTTCTAGACCTTCCATTCTGTTCTTTTGGCCTATTTATGCACCAAAATGACATTTTATTTATAGTTTTATGTGTTTTCATGTGTTTAGATTAAATGCCCGATCTTTTTTTTCCCCTGCAGCATCTTCCAGTGATTTTTCCCCCCTATGAACTTTTAAGTGTTTTTTTTTTAACCCCATTTGTATGTTTTGAGATAGCATTAAATTCTTAATTTAATTTTGAGGACTGACAGCTTCATTTGTTAGCAGCTCCAGTTCAAGAACCTGGGTCTTTCTTTCCATTTGTTCATGTCTTCTTCTGTGTCCTTCATGTTATTTTAAAGTTTTCTTTATCTAGACCCTGTATATTTTAAGTTCATTCCTGGTGATGTTTTAAGACTAAAATCTTTTAAAGAAACTGACACTTTTCAGGTAACTCAAAAGTTCTGGATCCTCAGATAGAAGCTCCCTATTTGGGACACATGACCTTGGGCCCTTTTCATATCTGGCTTCTTGCTGGAAATTCCTATGCAGCTAGCTAACAGTCTCCATGCAGTTTTTCTGCAGCAGTTAAAGAAGAAAACATTGCTCCCTTTTTCTCCACCCTCCAACATGCTCCTTTCTAACAAAGAGACCCAATTCTAAGCCCTTAAGCTAGAGGCCATCTTTGAGGGGTAAATGTACAATGTGGTGACCCACACTCTCAATCACTGACTTACTGCCAATGCTATATTGCTTCCATCACCTTCACCCATTATCCTGAGATTACCTTCTGATTACTACATCTGCTGGTTTTTGACTTTAGTTCTGGTTTTCAGATTCTAAGCTCATTATCTCCTTTGTACACAGATATCCATTCAAATCTTGCCTGTGACCTAGCCTGGTCCTTTCGGAGTACAAATTGTCTCTCAGTGCAGGAGCAGACTGGAGTTTGAATTGGGGCTATCATATAACCTGGGTCTGAGGTGAGTCCCCTTATTTGAGTCTACGCTCTTTTATAAAATCCGACATGGCCACCCACCTCACTGCACCATTGAGAGCTGAGTTACCTGACAGGAAAGCACTTAGCAGGGGTTTAATGAATACCAGCCACCTCAACCTTCTAGACTTCCTAACACCCTTTTCTCATTCAAAACCTTTCAGCTGGGATATTAAAGCATCTCCCAACTTCATGTCTTTCTAGCTAAAGAGCTCTTCTGGTTCTGAAATCACTGGAGGTGAGGAGGGGCAAGTGAGTGACCCATTTAACTAGGTGCTACCCACAAAATGTTGTTTCCTAAGGACTATATTGACCTAGTTCACCCAGCTCGCTTAAAGTTCCCAGATGATGACTGGAGGCTCCTTTGAGGAATGGTACTGATGGAGGTCAAGTCTATGAGAGATTATCTCCACTTTGCTTTCTGATAGCCCCAATGTCACTTGAATGAAGGAAAAAACTTCAAGAATCCTGGGATGTCATGAATACAAGCCTGTCCATTCTTCTCTAGCGTACCCTATTGGATGCGGTGCCTGTGTCCTTGCAAGTATCTCAGCCATACTGTACCCAGAACCCTCTGCCTCGGTAACAGCTCTTATCTTACTCACATGCTGCCTCCCCTCAGCAAACTGTTAGTTCCTGGATATCTCTCTAATCTCCTTAGAGTCCAGCACCTAGCATGAGTCTTGGCAGAGTAGGTGCTAAACAAACATTTAGCATTTGAAGGAACATACTGCTTCAGCAGTGTTCCTCAGGTCGCCTGACTTAAGACTTTATGTATATGGGAGCACCTGGGTGGCTCAATTGGTTAAGCGTCTGCCCTTGGCTCAGGTCCTGATTCTGGGGTCCTGGGCTCCCTGCTCAGCGGGGAAGAGTGCTTCTCCCTCTGCCCCTCCCTCTATCTCTCAAATAAATAAAATCTTTTTTTTTTTTTTAAGATTTTATTTATTTGACAGAGAGAAACACAGCCAGAGAGGGAACACAAGCAGGGGGAGTGAGAGAGGGAGAAGCAGGCTTCCTACCGAGCAGGGAGCCCGATGTGGGACTCGACCCCGGGTCTCCGGGACCATGACCCGAGCCGAAGGCAGTCGCCCAACCAACTGAGCCACCCAGGTGCCCCTCAAATAAATAAAATATTAAATAGAAAGAAGACTGTGTATATGCCCAGCCTATCTCAGAGACTTACTATGAATTATTAAACACATACAAATGAGAAGAGACTCAAAACAGTTTCTTTCCCTTGCTTACCCAAAGAACCAAAGAGGAAAATATACGTGCAAACTAAACTGTGCTCCAAACTATGAAGGATGCAAATGTTTTCATCAATAAATAATTCTCCATAATAGCTACATTTCACTAGAGTACTGAAAAATCAGCCCAAAGTAGACAAAATGTTAGCTCTTTATGCCCTACACCAAGAGACGGGCACCACAATCCACAGCTCATGGCTATCTTTAGTCTGGAATTTCTTTGCGGGGAATTATCTTGCAGAAGAGCAGATGGTTACCTTGGTAAGCAACAGAAAAGCAACAGAGAAAGGGCGAAAACATGAGGCAAACAATTCAAAACCTTTTCATCTTTTTTTATTTTAAATTACAAAGGATGTTGCATACACTGATGAATCTGTATCTGACTAGAAGTGCTGAGGGGTTGGAAGGTGACAGAAAACAAAGGCAACATTTGAATTGCCTTTTCTTCTGAAAAGAAAACTGCACAACTATTAACCAACATTTAATAGAATAATTTTTAAACAGCTCATGCGTCAACAAGATAAAATTCTTTCTAGACAAAAGACAAGACTGAATCCAATAAAAAGTTTCATAGCTCCAGTTGGGGGAATGGGGAAACAAAACTACAGAATATTTATGATAGCATTACAAACAGGATCCTATGCCACTATGCAAAAGAGGTTGCCACATTGTATGAACAAATGCTCTGAATTCTTGCCCTTCCGCTCTTCTCTTGTGACTTCTTATGTGCGGTCAGCCCTAGTATCACTGTTAATCACAAATGCTAAGTTATAGGACAAATCCAAGGGAAAGAAAGTAAAAAAAAAAAAAAAAAAAAAAAAAAAAAAAAAAAAAAAAAAAAAAAAAAAAAAAAAAAAGCAGGCGGTGGTATACAGTGTCATAAAAATGTGGTGGAAAGGCAGATACAGTACACACATACACATTTCTGTTATTTGGTTCCGAAGAAAACAAAGGGCGAAGGGCAAGACACAGTAATCAGTCCCGCTCCCATCCACCCAGAATTTAATTAACTACACCATTGTGTTTACATTGTTATGAAAGAGGCAAACCTAGTTCACCCAAACTTGGCACACTGAAATACCCAATTCTGATGTTCTTCACTAGTCACCAAGTCTTCAATTCCAAAATACTATTTGGAAATAGTTTTAAGGTTCTGCTCCCTCACTACTATACCCTAACCTCTCTTTTCTAAAGAAAAATGGCAATTTGGCATAATTCAGTTCCTAGGTGTAATTTCTACAATTTTCGGTCAGTTTACTAAGCATGAGGATTATGCTTCAACACATAATCCCACTTGCTTATGGAAGTGTAAAACTGTCAGTAGTACATTTTCATCATCTTTCCCCAACATGCTTATTCCTTAAAACGAAACAACCATTCCTACAGTTGACATTCATTGTTACATCCCAATGTGTCTGAAATATTAAAAAAACATGGAGTCATCTTCTCATAATGCCCTTATTAAGATTACAAAGATTACAAAAGAATCCACAAGTATTACGGCACTGTGTGAGACTTATTTGTCATGATCCAAGGGAAGAACAAGACTGCAATTCTGTGCAAAGTTGTGGAAATGGCCTCAGTTCCATGGGAAATGGTATTCCACAATAGACTTCACTAGAAGGATAATTGAAACCTTTTACTTTAACACTGAAAGCATAATTCAATGCATTCTCAAAATTCAAGTTTCAAGATTTGGAGAGATGCTAACATTCTCTTACATAATTAATTAGAAAATACTTGAACAGAATTGTAGGAAGACTATATAAAGAAAGGGAACACAAGCTTTTGTTAATTCCTGCTGAAGGCAACTTGAATTTGTTTCTTAGAAAGTTAACTAAATCTTAGCAGCTAAAATATTTTTAAATGTATGGAATAAAGAAAAGCACATCCATTCTTGACATTTTGGTGAATAAACTAACAGCTTTATTAATGAAGGCAAACATCAGATAATTGTATGAATATTATATATATAAAAAGAAATCCAAACTAACAGCATTGTATTTCAAAAGTACTGAACTTCTGTTTCTTTTAAAGAGACTTGTCATCTGTTTTATAAAACAAACAAAACGGGTATTCTTCTCCTAAAAAATTCTGGAAAGATGAAATAGTCAATTTCAAGCTGATGAACTGAACACACCTTTCTTTAAATGCAGACTATTGCTAAGGAGCAAATCAAGTCAAGCATCAGAAAGAAGATGTAGGACAAATTCATGAAAGTCAGAAACAAGGGATGGAGTGAAATTACTGCTAGTCCTTCCCTCTCTTATTTAAAGACCATTCAAAACTGGTCTTTCATACAAATATAAAATAACTATAAAGAGAGGGAATTGGAAACCATACCCATCTGAAATCCTTCATGATGTTTTTATAATTGCTCTGATTCTCTTACCAAAAAGGTCAAAGTGAAAGATTTAGGAAGTGGAAGGAATGAAGACGTTAAGTTTAAATGTACAAGTAAGGCACAATATAAAGCCACATCATAATCTGTCATGAAGGATATAGGAAAGGACAAGAATCATACATGGTACAGTAGAACAAGCAATCATATTGACTGAAAAAGTGTGGCACCCAATTCAAAACTCAGACAAGATCTTAACAAGAACAACTGGACAGCATGCTTTCATATGGAGACAAACTCTATAAAGAATCCAGTGTATCTGAAATGAGGAAGAACTTTTTTTGTATTTTTTTTCAATCATAGTAGTACTAGAGTCAAAGTTTATAATTGCTTTTGGAACAATGGGTTTATTTGAGGTGAATTCACAATGCCTTCACTAAAAGTAAGACTCTGGACTTCATTATGAGCTATCTGTATACCATGTATGAACACAGAAAACCTTTAGAGAGCTCTTCTCTAATGATCTTCACCCAAAAATACATGCCACAATTTTCAAAAACAGAACATGTACAATTGTTGGGGTTTTTACGTTACCCTTGTAAGATTTGTTTGTGTGATACACTAAACGTATATATTTTAATGACAATAGAGGAAGCAGATTATTACTGGCATTAAAGTACAACCATTTCTAGACGGTTTTAAATGCCACAGAGTCCCCTGGTTAAAATGTAAAGCTGCACAGCTTGCCTATGTCATCTTTATGATAAAGTTAAAACAGCAAGAGGATTTAACTTTCACTCTACATTTTACTGCCAGGTTTTTATTTAGATCAAGTATCGCTGCAGCATTCTGACCAGCCCAGATTTAGCAGCAAATGGCAGGAATCATATAAAATGCAGTTTGTTTTTTTTTTAACAAAGTGCTTTTCTAAGATATACATACATATATAAATAGGTACAAAATAAAGTGTCAACATTAAAAAGCTCAACTATTTAAAAGCTTTTAACTATTTAACTTAAGTAGTACATATAAAACACTGAAATGCAAGGATATGGAATCTACTAAACAGATTCAAAGTCTTTTTTTGTCCTTTTTTTTTTTTTTTTTTTTTTGAAATGCAAGACCAAAAAATCAAATTCTGGTTTGCAGACAGGAAAAAAGTATCAAAAACCAGAATTCCTAACAGAGCAGCTAGAAAGGGGCAATTTTTATAAACCTCATCAGCTGAATCTCTATCATGAAGTGATTTTCACCTGATTGCAAACTGCCACATTTTGGAACATGTTTCAATTTACTAAACACACTCTGTCAAAACTTCATATACTTCCAAGTTATAAGCCTGTGCTTTGCCTTCTCCCATATAAAAAGGAAAAACTTTAAACAATGAGCTTACATTCTTTTAAACCATTAGCTCTGGGCTTATCATCTGTTTAGCATGAACGTACTAACCAGGTACATTTCCACCAAGCACAAAGAAAAATCTTCTGCATCACAGTTCAGCTAAGGTGTTAAGACAATCCTAGGAGTTTCCTTTTCATGTCAAAGAAGCATATAAGCAACATTTTGAGTTGTTACTGTGTTTTAGAATCAAACTTTATAAGCTATAGCTTCATATGCTATAAGCTTACGTGTGGGGGTGGGGGGGAGAGGGGATAAAGTAAAAGAAAAGGAAACACACTATAAATACAAAATATAATCAAGGAATAAATCCTCCAGGGGGTAATGGAGAAACAGTTGGAGAACAGATAATTTCCCAGCAGCTAGGTCTGAAATTTTTGGTATTTTCTTCTGGCTAGATAGGATCTTTTTTTAAAGTACAGTTTTTAAGCCACCAATTTTCAAAGTTCAAAACACAAGATTTGAGAATCAAACAGTAAGAGTGACAGAATGGAAAGGTCTATGGGGAAGGTTTATAATGCTGCCTTGACACAAATTTCTCAAGAGGTAAAGCTTTAACACAGTTAAAACACTGACTAATGAAGCTGTTTTATGTGAGCAAAAAAGAGCACCTAAAAACTAAATGTGTTAATATTTCTCAGTTCTAGAAACTACAGAAGAATAAGTCACATGTAAGTTTGAAGAAGCTAGTTTGAAAATACATGTACAAAAATATAAAAATCTATAAATTGTTTTTGTTTTAAGCTTGTGTTGATCTTTGAAAATATTACATGCACAATAATACATCAATTGGAAAAGTGGCAACTAAAGAATTAGGTATTTTTAGCTTTTTTCTTTCTTTACATATATATATATACATAATACAATAAAAATAATCTGTATTTTGGTTGTTTGGTAGGAGTATACTACAATAAGCTAAATAAACTTTTTAATTTTCAAGGTCAAAAACTATTTTACCAATAGCTTACTAAAATGAAATATATTAAAATTTCCTACAATAAGTGCAGAAATTAAAAAGACTTACAGACATCTAAATGGCCACCAACTTATCTACTATGGAAGCGAACTAGAGGAACAGCAAAATAATATTTGTGTGTGTGGATGCTCCTTCTGTAGATAATTGGACCCAAACAGAAATAAAATTCACAGTTCAGTAAGATCCCTAACCCTGACCTTTTCATTTTTCTTTTTTTTCTCCTTTTTTTTCATACATTCATACAGTATCATGTAAGCTGTGCAAAACTTTACTTAGACTGGCAGTTTGCCATATCAGTTGCATTTGTCTTTGGTACAAAAAATAAAACAATCGCAATAATGTGCAAGTATTTGTCTTCTTCCGGTCAAGTACCGAAATAGGAGTTTTCTAGAGCCATCTTTTTTTTTGTTGTTTTTTGTTTTGTTTTTTATACAATACACAGACTCTGTGGCATATATCTACATTTCAACATAGTCCTATATACATTCAAAAAATTTGAAAAAGAGTTGGAACAAAAAAACATTTAAACCCCATAATTTTTCCATCTATATATCTTGTGTTTCCTCATTAGGGTTTTCATCATACAAAATATTACCAGTTTTATAGTTTCCCCAAAATACAAGGCACAAAGAATATGCTTTTTTTCTTACTTGCACAGACATTATATATATATTTATATATATATTTATATATACCATATTGAGCTCGGAAAATGAACTTCTAATATGGCACATGGGTGTGTGTGCTGGGTTGTGCCATGTACAAGTGAGATTAATGGTTGTGGAAAATTAGAACAAAAGGAATAATTCTAAAAACAATCTAAACCGACTGTTTAAAAAAATGCTTCCTCAATTTTTTTGTGTGTGGTTCAGAGCATAAACCTGCCACAAATATTTGGCATTTACTAATGTCTTCACTCCTCCCAAATGTTTTACTTTAACAGATTTTTGCAATCTGTATTTAAACATTTACTTAAATGTTTGAGTTTCAACTCTGATGCCAGTAGCAGTTTTAATCATGGTTTATGCTCTGAAAATGCAATAATCAAGTATTTTGGATCATGCGTCACTTATGCTACTTAGTTCTTAAAACAATGTAACCTAATCATAAATCTTTACGTAATGCTAAACTGACATGCAAAACAGAATGAAAATTTACAATGAATAACGTGACAAACACAGACATTTCTGACCAGTGGTCCAATGAGGCTGGTTACACTTTTGATGTTGGTATCCTTAGTCCTACAAGGCCTCCAGTGGGATTGCCTTCTGCAGTCTTCTCTAACACTTGGTTAACAAATTCAGAGGTCTGTCCAGCAACGGGGAGACCTGAGGAAAAAGAAATAGGGCATACTCAGACACAGAAATGGAGAGGGCATAAAAGGAAGTTGAGTAGGCAGACCTGAGGGTCAGGGGTGGCCCCCAGCTTGATACTGGTTCTAGCCAAGTATTCAGCGGCTCGCTACTACAACCCAGAAACAAATTGTACTCACCAGATTAAAGCTTGCAACTTTTAGATTAGAAAGGTCAAGCCAAGAATGAAGAATGGTTAATCAACATTTTAAGGTGTGGTAGATGACAAGTAGCAACAGTCCAAATAATGGTCCAAATCCAAACCCCACACCTGCCAACAAGCTTTGTTCCCAACGGACCATGTTTGCCCTGTTTTGCCAGCCAGTCTCTTCGGATTGCTCCAGCCTCAGTGAATTCCATGGGTGGGCTTTACCCACACAACGGAAAACACTGATTGAAGGATGTTTTCAGTCATTTTAATAACTACTGAATTAAGTTTATGTTTCCTTTTCTTCGTTTTAAAGAAAAGTGAATGATAAACAAAGGTGGAAGAGAAGAGGGGGGAAAAGGGTGGGAAACAGTGTAATTTGAATTGTTTGTCTTCCTTATCTTCTACTGCTGAGGTCAAAAGATACTTCAAATAAGTTAAGTCAAATAAAAGGTAAAATCACGTTTTAAAGGTAATGAGAAAATAAATGATTAAAATGAGATGAAAAGAGAAAAATATCTAGTCATTGCTCATAGGAAGAAGTCAAAAGATACTGTAAAAAACAAAGTACTGATGCTACCTCAGCCATGTGATTAAATGCAGTATGACCAATACTGGGACAACCTGATAATATGTACTTCTTGAGTGATGGAATGAAAAGGATAATCAGCTATGATGATTCTTGCCAAACAAATTTAAGTACATCTAGTCAGGAGGAACAACTCCAGATGTTGGGACATTTTACAAGACCAACTACCTGAATTTTTCATGAAAAAAAAAAAAAGACTGGTAGACTGATCAGGGGACAAAAAGGTATAAATAAATGCAATGCATGATCCTTAACAAACAAACAAAAAGGTTATGAAGGACATTATTGAGACAGTTGGGAAAGTTTAAATATGGACTCCATATAGCTATTATAACAGTGTTGAAGTACTTGGGTGTGATGCTGGTATAGTGCCAAGTAAGAAAATGTCTTTGTTCTTGACAATGCTGAAGTAGTTAGGGTTGAAGGATTTGTTTAGAAGTTACCTTCAAATACTTAGGAATAAAAATATAGTAGATATAGATAAAAATAAAGCAAATGCAGCAAAATATTCACAACTGGTGACTCTAGCTGAATGATAAGCAGATGTTTATGACCATTTCTACTTTTCTTATAGGATTGAAATCTTAAATGAAAGTTTAGGGGAAAAATTAAATATACATGTTATGTTACAATAGTTAAAATTCAACTCACAGGTAAAAAATGAAGCTTACAAATTATCAGAGAACACATAAAAAACCGCAACTATAATAATGAATCATAGAGTGAATGATATAAAAAGGAAAAGCTATATGAACAAAGCCTAACAACTTTTGATGACAAACTAAAATCAAACATGTATCAGTAAATAAAAAATGACTTAAACTCATCTATTAAAGAAAAACTCCCAGTCTAATATATAAAATCCAACCTTATGCTATGTATAAAAATCCAGAAGTGAATTTTATGCTATACTTATCAAAATTAAAAAATTTTTAAAAATATTTTATTTATTTATTTGACAGAGAGAAACACAGTGAGAGAGGGAACACAAGCAGGGGGAGTGAGAGAGGGAGAAGCGGGCTTCCCGCTGAGCAGGGAGCCTGATGTGGGGCTCAATTCCAGATCTCTGGGATCATGACCTGAGCCGAAGGCAGTCGCTTAACCAACTGAGCCACCCAGGCGCCCCTCAAAATTAAATTTTAACTTATACTTTTTTAAAGAGATGTATCTAATATAAAGTGATTCAGAAAGATTGAAAATTAGATAAGTAAAGGTATACTAAGGAAATATAAATAACAAGAAGACTGGATTCATGACTGCAATATCAGACAGGACTGAATTCAGAGAAAAAGTTATAAACAAGATCAAAGAAGTATGCTTCATGATGAAAAAGATTATAATCTGTAGTGAAGATATAACAGTAAGAAATCCTATTCAAGCACTCCAGCATTCAAGTTTAAACCACAGAAAATAAGAGAAAAAACTGAAACACATTGCAGGGACCTTCCTCAGTTTTACATAGAGTAAATAAATAAAAAGGAAAAAAAAACCTAATTAATATTACCTAAACAACATATAATGGAGTCTTAACATAAAACAGAAAATACATATACTTTTCAAATGTCCATAGAACATTTAGTTAGATTATAATAAACATAACAAATGTAAATAAATGTAACCATGTTAGGTAGCTAAAAAAAATCTTAATAAATCACAAAAAAAGAGAAGTTAATAACAAAACTAGAAAATAATAATGTCTACTGCCTGGAAAATTTTAACTCTCTCTCGATCAATTCTTGGGCCACAGAATTAATCAAACCTAAAATTTTAAAGTATTCAGAAAACAAATATGACATATCAGAATTTTATGACATATAGCTAAAGCAGCTCTCAGGAGAAATTTCAAAGGTTTTTAATTATATTAATGAGCAAGAAAGAATAAAAAAGAAGTGAATTAAGCATCTAACTGAAGAATTTGAAGAAATGATGAATTCAAGAGCTAGTTCTTAGTGGGGAAAGTAGAACGACCTATAACTAACCAATTCAAGAATTGAGGCAATCACGGGAAACATAAAGAAATGAATATGAAGCACTGGCCACTGATACAAAGGCTATTAAAAAACAAAGACGATTTTAATAAGTTTAAGAGCATGGAGAAAATGGGTAATTTTCTAGGAATATACAAACTATCAAACTGACTCCAGAAGAGTTTGTAATCTGACATACAAATGATCCATAAAGGACACAGAGAACGTTTTCAAAGAGTTAATCATAAAAGCACACTGGACCAGATAGTTTCAAAGAGTGTGCTACCAAATCTTTAAGAAAAAGAAACTTCAATTTATTTAAACTGCTCCGGAGGGAAATTCTGGAAAGACTGTTGTATGGCAGCATAGATTTTTAATCTCAATGCCTCATATCAAAACAGAGATTAAATAGAAAACCCATAAACTCATGGAAAACATTAACAAGTGACAACGTATCTCCACAAACACAAAATTCAAAAGGGTGGAAACAAATGACCAAAAGCTACAAGACCTGTATGGCATTAACATTACCAATATTTGTGCAGGATGAGTCAAAGGGACTAACGTACCTGAGAACAAAAGAAGTCAAAAATAGCCAATAGGTTACTCACTGGAACCCACAGGAGACCAACATGAGAACAGCTGAAGCTGTGAGAGATTGTCTAAATGAATAGTGAGTACATGGTGAGTGTGAGAAGCCCACAGGAGGATGCTGAGAGGTTAAAGTAGTCTAGCTTTGTGAACTAAGAAGTCACCAACCAGGACTCCCTTGCAGCACAGGAGGCAGGACTGGTAAAAATCGAAATTGGGCAAGACAGGAACAATAGATATGAAAGAAAGAGACAGTCCAGATAAAAACGGGAGAAGAACACAGAAAAAGAAATTTCAGAAAGCAAGCTTCCATGTACACCTACCCTGCCACAAGTTCCTTTTCTTGCCCCCACTTAACTGTGGGCTAGTGACATATAAATGTTCCAAAGAAATCCCTCTCACACCTTCTGCCTTTGAACATCATCACTAACTCCAATAAATGCACTTGCCTACAGGTTCCTTTGTTTTTCTCCTACTTGCTCTTTCTGTCTCTTCCCTACTTGCTTTGTTGAACCATCTCCCTTGTGGCATGTGGTGACTTTGTTTCTTTAGGGTAAACTTTCTTTCCGTGTCTCTCCTGTGTCCCTTTCTTAGGCTGGATTGAATGACCATCTTATAAGTGAATATAAAACATATTAACTGAAAACAGAGGACTCTAAAAATATGAAGTTAGGAAAGCAATCCTGAACTAAACTTTCTTTTCAAAGTTTAGAAAAAAACAGTTTCACATGTATTAAGGTCAAAATCTCATAAAAAGTTATTGTAAGTGGGGCGCCTGGGTGGCTCAGTCAGTTAAGCATTTGCCTTTGGCTCAGATCATGATCTCAGGGTCCTAAGATTGAGCCTGTCTTGGGTTTCCTGCTCAGCAGGAAGTCTGCTTCTCCCTCTCCCTCTGCCCCTACTCCATGCTTATGTTCTCTTTCTCTTTTTCAAATGCATTAAAAAAAATCTTAAAAAAAAAGTTATTGTAAGATAAAAGAGAAGAATCCTGCAATGAAGGCATGCCTACAAGATATGACCACAAACACTCATATCCCACTATTATTATCCTAAAAGGTTACAACCCACTATTCAGAATGAACTCAATGATTTTCAAAATTAACTAAAAGACATTAAAGAAAATGTTACATGAAAGAACAACAACAAATAGAAACAGAAAATCTCAGAAAAGAATTGTAAGAAAAAATTAATTCCTGAAATTAAGACAAAACTGAAAGAAAATGGCCACCTATGGAATGGGAGATGATATCTGCAAATACCTTATCAAATAAAGGGCTAGTATCCAAAATCTGTAAAGAACTTATCAAACTCAACACCCCAAAACAATCTTGTCAAGAAATGGTAAGAAGACATGAACAGACACTTCTCCAAAGAAGACATACAAATGGCCAACAGACATATGAAAAAAAAAATCCTCAGCATCACTTGGCATCAGGGAAATACAAATCAAAACCACAATAAGATACCACTTCACACAAGTCAAATGGTTAAAATGAACAACTCAGGAAAACAACAGATGTTGGTGAGGATGTAGAGAAAGGGGAACCCTCTTACATTATTGGTGGGAACGCAAACAGTGCAGCCACTCTGGAAAACAGCACAGAGGTTCTTCGGAAAGTTAAAAATAGAGCTATGCTAACCAGAAACTGCACTACTAGGTATTTACCCAAAGGATACACACACAGTGATTCCAAGGGGTACATATAATCCAATGTTTATAGCAGCCATGTTCATAATAGCCAAAATATGGAAAGAGCCCAGATGTCCATCAACAGATGAACAAAGAAGATGTGGTGTGGACACACACACACACACACACACACACACACACACACTGAATACTACTCAGCCATCAAAGAGAATGAACTCTTGCCATTTGCAACGATGTGGATGGAACTAGAGAGTATTATACTATGTGAAATGTCAGTCAGAGAAAGACAAGTACCATATGATTTCAACTCATATGTGGAATTTAAAAAACAAAACAGATGAACATAGTGAAAGGGAAGGAAAAATAAAGTAAGATGAAAAAAGAGAGGGAGGCAAACCATAAGACACGCTGAACTCTAGGAAACAAAGTGAGGGTTTTGCAGGGGAGGTAGGTGAGGGGATGGGAACAACTTCATGATGGGTATTAAGGAGGAGACCTGATGCATCAGTTGTATCACTAAATTCTATGCCTGAAACTAATAATACAGAATATGTTGACTGAATTTAAATAATTTTTAAAAAGACAAAACTAAAAGAAATACAAGAGCAGCAAATAAACACAACAATAATGCTTTTAAGAGAAAGAGGGGTAACAAAGGAGAAATAACTTTAAAATTAAAAAAAAATTAAGAGATTAAAAAATTGATCAAAAGTGAACTTACCTCAGAAAATACTAAAGATAGGCAAAGAGGATCCAACCCACAAATAATAAGTCCCTGAACAACAATAACAACAAAAACAAAGCAAGGGGGTGCCTGAGTGGGTTAGTCAGTAAGCACCCAACTCTTGATCTCAGATCAGGTCTTGAACTCAGGTGAGTTCAAGCCCTGCATTAGGGTCCATGCCCAGCTTAAAAAAAAACAAAACCAAAGCAAGGAAACAGATCAAATACTAAAGAGATCTAAACTACATACTGAAAGAGCACAGTGCACACAGGAGAATATCAACCCAAAATGACCAATCCCAAGCTAAAGTTTAGTGAAATTACTGGAAATTAAAGAAAAAGAAAAAAATCCTATTGATATTTGCAAAAACAGCAAATGAGTTATAAGGGAAAAAAGTAAGGCACTATTAGTGTTTTTTAGGGGGGCAATTATTAACTTTTTAATAGCAATATTTTATGCCAAAAGAAAAATGGAAAAACATTTAAAATAAGGAAAGAAAATGTGAGTCAAGGATTTTGAATCTGGTAAAACTGACCTTTTTGGATGTAAAGAGAATATACAAACTTATAAACATACAAGGTCTTTACATTTAAAAATGAAAAGATAAAAATAATCTTTGCTTGTAGTATTAAGTTCCTCCCTCTACCTAATATAACTGAAAATGACTTTAAAGAATATGAAAGACAGAAATGCACTGAAAGGATACATAAATATTAAAACAGCATCAATTCATTTGAAGAAAGAGTGAACCAAATTCACCAGGACTTCCTACTAGGGTACTGAATTAATCTACGTAGAGGTAAAAAGTAACTAACTATATGCATTGCTGATTTTATTAATGACCCCAAATTGCCCTTCAAAAACAGCAGAATATTTCACATGCAGTATGAACACAGTGCTGGCAAGAGAAACTAGTAACTGCAAAGACACGAGAAACTTACTAATAAGTGCATGGAAGCATTCAATGTGTTATTTATTTTTAATTAAAGAAAACACAATCAATTTGGTAGTTGTAACAAGTACTTCTGTGTAACAGAAATAAACTATTGCTCACTCTACTCCATCTAACATCTTGATTTCTTCACAGCAATTGTCACAATTTGTTATTTTTTTCCCATTTATTCTGTCTTCCATTTTTAGACTACAAACTTCCTAAGAGTAGTGATCAAATCTCTATTATTTATCCCTGTATTCCCCCAACACCTGGCATATAGTAGGCATTGAAGAAACTTTGATGAATTTACAGTAACTGAAAGTAAGAAAAATCATCTTAACAAAAATGCAAAAAACCAAGATATGTACAATTAAAAAAGAACAATTTATAGTGTTTGTTACCCTAAAATTCAGGTAAGTAAGTAAATAATTATTATAAAGTAAGCTCTAATTCCTTTAAGTGACCTGATTCAAGACATAGTCAGCATCCTGGGGAAAAATGAACTGGAAGAAAATTCTCAGGTAACCAACATTTGCCACTCTATTCAATGACTACATAAGAACCAGTTTTTAAGGACAATCCTACAATATATATTGCTAAATAAAGACTGTATAAAACAGCTCAGCCAATTTTATGATGCTTCAGGGCTTCCATGGATTGTACTATGCTGCAATGTCCTTGGGATGCCACTAATCTGTAAGGTGATGTGTTCCCATGGAAGCTAAAGCTCCTGCACCTCAAGAATTCTCATGTCTATATTAGTTCCCTCTCCCCTCCCTGTCACGTAGTGTGCTCTGCTTCTGTTCCTCCTCATGTTATATAATGCGTTCAGGGAAAAAACAGATAATTAAGTTTATTAGAACCCTGTGAACTGTATTAGTGAGTAAAATATATAGGTAAGAACCTCTACCAAAGTACAAATTGCAGGCTTGACAGCTCAGGGATCTTTATTTTTCAGTGATGAAGTCTAAATAACAAATTGGGGTAACCAGCAATACACGTTTATGAATGCAAAAATCTCAAAAGACAAAACAACTTGTAAAGAAGAGTAACTACAATAAGAACATTTGAGTTTTTCTTTAAAAGAATGTTTAATATCTCCTTAAATCATGTATCTTACACTTCATGTTACTATTAGGAATTCATCCAATATTCTTCTTACCAAGAGTATCTTTAATGAGCAGTTCAAGCTTCTGCCCCATGTTGGGTCCTCTCTCCTCTCTTGGATTCTGTACTCGGTTTACAATCTCCTGCTTGATGGAGTTGATTACAAACAATAAATTATCTGGAAGACAGAACAAGACACTTGGAACACATCACTAACATGGAAGAATTTGCTTTTTAGTGTAGTAACAGTTATTCAGTTAAAAATGGAAAATTCCTAAGAAAATATTAAGTAGTGATGGTTATAAGATTTTTAAAAATTTAAATTCAATTAGCCAATATATAGTACATCACTAGTTTCAGATGTAGAGTTCAGTTAAAAGCTTTTTTTATCCAAAGAAACAAATTTCAAATGATGTGCCAGTTTTGAGGACACACTGTAGACACGTATCAATGTCTACTATCCTGTAAGCAACTTGACTTAATTGTCTTAATGGCTTTAAGACCTATAATAGTGCCTGTATACTGAATAATATGATCTTAGTACATGTTTATTAAATAAATCAAATGAAGTCCTTCAAGTCCTCCAAAGGCAAGACTTTAAAAACTATCCCCAGTTTAAGAAGAGAGTTAACCAAAAGTAAATAGAAAGAGGTAAATAATAAAGAGCAGAAATCAATAAAACAGCAGAAACATACAACAGAGAAACTTAACAAAGCCAAAAGTGGTTCCCTAAAATGATCAACAAAACTGATATCCACTCCCACTCTCCCATACCCAGTTAACAGATCAATTACCTATATCTGGAATGAAAAAGGGGTAATCACTTAAGACTATAGAGCTATTGCAAAGATAGTAAGAAAATGTTATGCCAACAAATGCAACAACTTGGTAAAAATGGTCACATTTCTTGAAAATGCAACTTGAAAAACGAAACAAGAAGAAATGAAAAATATGAACAGTTTATTTCAAGTAAAGGAATTAATTTATCCAAAAATATTCCTAAAGAGAGGGTTTTAATGGAAAATTGTATCAAATATACAATAAGAAATAAAATTGATCTTATTAAACTTTTCAAAAAGAGGAAAGATCATGGCCCAATTTACTTTGTAAGGTCAAAATAACCCAAATACCAAAACCTGACAAAGACATTACAAAAAAAGAAAATCACGGACCAATATCTCTCTTGAATATAAACACACAAATCCTTAACAAAATATTAACAATAGAATCTAACTTAATGTTTTAGAACAGAATTTTACAGAGTATTTTCAATAGACTCTAATATAAAAAGAACAATATACCACAACCAAGTAGTGTTTATTCTAAGAATGCAAGACTGGTTTAATATTCAAAAATCAAGTTAATATAATTTACCATATTAAGAGGTAAATATGTGATAGATTACCAGGATAAAAGAGAACTACATGATTGCTCCAACAATGCAAAAAAAGACCATATGACAATATTCAACACCCATTTGTGATAAATGAAACTACAAAAAAAAAAGTGAACTTAAAGTGATAAGAGGGTATTTCATCTCAGAAAAAGGCCTACGACCAACACCACCATACTTTAAGGTGAAAGGCTCCCCATTCCCAAGACTGATTTAATTTTCTTGCCTTACTGCAACATCTAGGACATTGGACAGACATGGTGTTTGCCTTGTTTGCAAAGGCAGAAGTATCAGAAAAGAAATAAAGCCATCCCTCTTTGCAGATGATGACTGCTTAAATAGAAAATCATAGGGCATCTACATACCTACCACTGGAACTAACAAACAAATTTAATAAGATAACGAGATACAATAATAATAATACACAAAAATCCATTTTATATATTAGCAGCAAAGTTTAAAAATAAAATTTAAAAAATGATTCCATTTAGTGTACCAAAAATATAAAATACCCAGGAATAGATCCAACAAAAGATGTTAAGCATTCTACACTGAAAACTATACGGCAAGGCACAGAGAAATCAAAGGAGATTTAACAAATGTAAAGAGATACCAAGTTCATGGATCAGAAGACTCCATTTTGTTAAAATGGTAATTCTCTCCAAACTGATCTACAGATTGAAAGCAATCCCAAACAAAATTTCAGTAAGCTTTTTGATAAAAAGTGATTCAAAAATTTATATGGTCGTGTAAATGACTTAGAATAGCGCCAATGCAGGGCGCCTGGGTGGCTCAGTTAGTTAAGTGACTGCCTTCGTCTCAAGTCATGATCCTGGAGACCCGGGATCAAGCCCCACATCGGGCTCCCTGCTCGGCAGGAAGCCTGTTTCTCCCTCTCTCACTCCCCCTGCTTGTGTTCCCTCTCTAGCTGTGTTTCTCTCTGTCAAATAAATAAATTAATTAATAAAATCTTAAAAAAAAATAGCACCAATGCAAGTTTGAAAAAACAAAGTTGTACGATTAACGAGAACTTACACTTACCTGACTTAAGATTTACTATAAAACCACAGTAATCAAAACAGTTTATATCTGCATAAAGGTAGACAAATGACAATGGAACAGAATACAGAGTCCAAAAGTAGACTCATGTGTATAGGGTCAACTGATCTGACAAAGGTGAGAAAACAAAAAACAGAAAAAGGAAAGTCTTTTTAATGAATGGTGTCTGATCAACTGGATAGAGTATGGAAATAAATGAACATCAATTCTCACCCCATACCGTAAATAAAAATTAACCTAAAATGGATCATAAACCTAAATGTAAAATCTAAAACTATACTTGCATTTTGGAGTTGGCAAAGTTCTTAAGAACACCAAAAATACAAAATATAAAAGGAAAACCAGGCAAATTGGAGTTCATCAGAATTAAACATTTTTGCTCTTTGGTAGCTCTAGGGGTTACACCCCAGTTTTCTGTAACTTGGTTCATTTTCCAATTCGGGATGTCATAGGGATGTCCCTTCTCGGTGTGGTCTTTTATATTTACTTGGGCACTTGATCTTTAGCAGAAACAACGATGAATTCATTAACTCCTATGTTTACATATTATTAATCCTTCACCCTCTAATTGCCAAGTAAATTCCATTTTAATATCTCAAGTGGTACAAATTGTTTAATCCTTAAAATAAAGGAGTTAGAAAGGCAGGGTATTGTGCTGGGCTTAATTCTATGTAGTACAAAACATAAAATGCAAAATAACTAAGACCTTCAAAATATAAATAAATAAACAAAAAAGATAACAAAAATGGAGTAAATTTTTCATAAAATTTATTTCATTCTGAGATTATTTCTGTCCCAATTTTTTAGTGCTAAAATATCCTTCCTTGTATTAAATTATAGTAGTTGTAGATGATGTTCTTTTTAATGTCTTCACCTGGCAAAATATAAAGTTCACAACCCTATAGTTCCCAAATCCCAAATTCTTTTTCAAATGTCACTGATTTGTGAGTTACAAATTCCAGAAACTATTGGGTTAATAGGTGGGTAGTGGATAATAAATGTTCCAAAAACAATAACAGACTGACAGATATTTCGAGTAATCAAGAGCACCATTCTCTTGAGAAGGTACCAGAAACTCTAGGAAGATTTTTCAGACTACATGTGGCAAACTGCCTAAGAGCATCTCATGGGTTCTGAAATGACTTCTAAACTAATAGTTAAGACTGGATGATCTTCCCAGAAACTGGAGAAGAGAAGCTAGTAGGACAGAAGTGGAAGAGACATAAATGAATGAGAACAGCCTTTCTTCCTTCATGCTAATTGAGAAGAAAATGGTACACCTTTTAAAGACAGGCCTTTTCCTACATGAAAATATGATGCTTTAGAAACAAGAAAAAATTAAGACAGCTATCATAACTCAATCTGAGATAGAACAACACATCCAGAAACACACATACTCCTGGCCCTTACCAACTCTCCAGGTGTTCCCTAACTCAGAATGTATTTATATCACAGACCAAAGCATGTGAGGGGTGCTGTGCATTAGCATACAGACAAATGCAAAAATATCTGACTATGCATCATTATGGATATACATATATACATAATTATGTTATATATACACATTTTTATATATAAATACATACATTATAAATAATGTAAATTTATATGTATTTAAAATACATTAGCTGAACAACACACAGATAGATGCCTACAACTGTCCAAGGAAACACAGACCCAAAAGGCTCCCAATGGCCCACCACATCTCCCTGCAGAGCAACTTATCTGGTTCTGAAATGGAATACAAATGCCTATGATATTTTAATCATTATGTGTATATATCCTCACAGAGCTCAAGGTCAGAACTCTTGAATAACAAGAAAGAATAATAGGAAAATGGGTAGATTTCTTTTCCAACAAACCAACTATTGTTTTACCTAAGTCATTTACCTGATCAGAGTTCCTGAGTGGCCATTAATATATAAAACCATCAGCTCATTTCACAAATTGTAAACTTCACAATAGGAAATTCTCTTTCTGCCTTCACAAATAAAGACAAGATAATCAAGATAAAGAATTAAGAAAACTGCACAAAGTTGACTGAGCACCTGTGTGCCAGATGTCCTGTTGGAGTTCAGAAAATCTCTGGAAACAAACAGCAACTTATCATTTTGCCACTCATCCACTTTCAGATAAAACTTAGTCCAAGAGCTATACAGTGAAGAAGACAATTTTAGAGGCAAAAGAACATAAGAGCTCTTATGACACGAGGCTTAAGGAATCGTAAGAGAGCAAGGAGGAAAGGAAAGGCGGTTCTTATTACAGAAGATCAAAACCAGAGCTTTCCAAACCTTTACTGTATAGTAAAAGGGTCCAGGTGTTTGTGATACTAATCCTTTCAGCCCACAAGGGCCTTCCCTCCCATGAACAGCCTACTCTGATAAATTCCAGGATGCCTCAGAGATGATAATTTTTACATGTGCCGTGCTGTGAAAGATGGGGCAGTACCAATCTAAACCAACAGTTCCCAAACAAGTGCTAAGATAGTTGTCTAAGAGTCATACGGGGGTAGTGTTAAAAATAAGGACTCTTAGTTCTACTTGCACAGATTCCAATTCATATCGGATCTGCAGAGAAGCCTAGAAATCTGTACTTTAACATGTACGCAGATGATTCTAATGAGCAGTCAAATTTGTAAAACATAAAACTAAGTTACCCACTCAGAGATGAAAATAAACACTAGTCACTAACACTGGCTAACACAGCAACACAACTGTAAAATGAAGTAGGAGATTATTGTGGTCACAAGTAGACAAGCTCTTAGGATAGAGAGGAGATCTGGCATGAGGAGTCACAGATACAGACACTCACTAAAAGGAGAACATGAATGAATAAGAGTATCTTACTGAATGAATGAACAAAAAGGAAGCTGGCCTAAAACTTGGCAGGATACAGGGAAAGCAAATAACAAAACCAAAGAAAAAGAGAGTGGTCGGCAAAATAACAGGAGATTAATCAAATTCTTAAAAGTTTAGGTTTACCATATTCTGTGTTGAGGCCCCATAATTTCACTTTATTAGCTTCATACTGGGCTTTTTTCTTTAATCGACAAGCCCTGTGAAAGGAAGGAGCAATTAGTTCACTTCTTTTTTTAAGTGAACATTCAGAAATACTTCTTTTCGCTGCTGTCAAACATTTTCTAATAACAACCAATAATCACTGCCTATTGACGTTTATATCAAGGAATTCAGTTTCCAAAAAACACACTATTATAATCATTAATCCAAACTGATTTTTGAAAATTTTAGCACATGTCCAAAAATAAAGTTATGATGAATACACTAAAATAAACAATAAAAACTGACAATAGCAAGAGAATGTAAAGTAAGTGGAACCATCATATGTTGCTAATTGGGGTATAAAATACCACATACTACTTTAAAAAATTTACTCTATTACTTCAGAAATAGATACTTTGGCAAATTCTTATCAAGTTAAATATATACTCCTGGGAATATATTTACCCAAGAGAAATGCAAACTTATGTTCACACAAACACCTGTAAGTGAATGTTTATGGTGGCTTTATTCATAATTGGCAAAAAAGTGGAAGCAGTCTCAATGTCCTTCAATTGGTGAATGGATAAACTGTAGAATATTCCTACAAAGGAATACTATTCAGCAATAAAAAGGAACAAACTATTACTCAACAACATGGATCGACATGAATCTCAAATGCATCATGTTAAATCAAATAAGCCAGATTCAAAGGGCTACATATCATATGATTCCATCTAAATGACATTCTAGAAAAGGCAGAACTGTGGGTACAGAAAACAGATCAGTGGATGGAGGGATAAGGGGTGACAGAAGGAGTTCCTTTTACCAGGAGACATGAGGAAATTTTTTTAATGGATGATGGAAAATATGATCTTGATTATGGTGGTGTTTGTATAATTGGATACGTTTGTCAAAACCCATAAAGGTGTACCATAGAGGAGGCTGGGTGGCTCAGTTGGTTAAGCAACAGACTCTTGGTTCTGGCTTGGGTGGTGATTTCAGGGTTGTGAGATCAGGCTCTAATGCTCAACTCAGAGTCGGCTTGGGACTTTCTCGCTCCCCCTCTCCCTCTGCCACTCGCCCTGCTTGCATGTACTCTCTCTCTCTCTCTTTCTCTCTCTCTCTCTCATATAAACAAATCTTTAAAAAAAAAAAAACCCATAAAAGTGTACATTAACAGGCATACATTTTACCTCAAGTAAATCATACCCCAATAAAAAAACTGACTTACCACAAAACAAAAAGTAAAACTAGTTAAATTTTTTTTCATTTTTAGAATATAATGCACTTGAGTCCATTCACCTCTCCCTTTTAAAAGCATAACACCATCTTTTGGTATTATAAAGCATAAACAAAGCATAAATACCACCATCTTTTATTTTCAAAAGAGAAACTGTAATACTTTCATTATAGTATTTATAAAAGTATATTTCTAAATAAATGGTTGACCGTCATCTATAAAAGCCCACTGAGTGTAAAACCTCACCACCTAGACTTTATTTACAAAGGTGAATATGATTAGCATTACCTGGAAGCCAGCTTATTTTTTTCCTTCCTTGACCTTGGCCGGGCTGTTAAGGGTAGTTCACTGACCGGAGTCAGATCACTAATCACCTTATTCAGTTTCCGTAGTTCATTGCCTATCTGGAGTAGTTTTTTAGGATTTGGAGTCAGGTCTTCTACGTCAGTTCTCCGTGACTTCTTTACTGCATATTTTCCTACAAATGGTTTAAAAGAAGTTTAAGTTATATCATTTTATTTCACCAAAGATACATTCTACAGACATTTTAAAACCACATTTCACCCTTCCCCCTTTTTTCTTTTTTAGAAGTCTTGGCATGTTTCAGAAGTCTTATTAGCATGATATGCTAAAGGGGCTAGACTCCTCTCCTTTCCACCTTGTGCCTCCAAGAAATTGGGGAAATACGTCACAGCTCCAGTCTCTGCCAAGTCCTTCTCCACCTTAAAGTTTCTAACTCTGGTATGACAGAATCTTAATTATATGCATGGTGGTAATAAGCGCCGTTGCAAACCTCAGTACTGGAGTGCAAGTTCACTGCACCCAAAATCAGGGCTAAGGTAGAACATACACCCAGAAAAGAAACAGGAGATTGTACTCAAACCAAGATGTTTTGATGCTGTGACTAAAAATTTCCCAGACATGCATTCTGGTGCTGGACTCAAAAGGCCAACAAATAAACATTGCCTTTTGTGAAAGCTCTTCTTTGGTTAGTTCGATAAATAACATTACAGAAAACTTGGGGGTCTTGCCCTACCACTGAAGGCAAAAGGGATGGCCTGGGCTTCCAAATGACAATATACCAAACAATTTTCCTAGTACTAGTCATGCGCTACCTGAAGTTATTTACTGGACTTGTCTTTTCATTTCCCATAGAAAACTGAAAGCAAAAACTAGGTTTATTCACTAAGAACAGTACAGTACAGACTAAGTGCCAGTGGAAAGGGAAAATGAGGCACAAATATACTTCTGATATAATTCCTGTGTCACAACAGAATTGCTTGCAATTTACATCTGTAGCATGAGAGATTACTCCAACTGCTCATTGAATGCCAAACATACTAGTGTCATCCCCCTTTTCAGTACAGATTTTGGATCATACAAAATAAAAGAAATTCTACTTAATTACATCTTCCTAGGTTCACAATTGTAAACTTCACCTGCCTAAGATTATAAGCTTCTCCCAGCTCCTACCATTCAACTTTTCTCTATTTCTTTTCTCTACAATTATTCCCTTTCCTCTCCCACTTTTCCTCCCGCCAGGGCACCATTTGATTTCAAACTCCCTATTTACATTTCAGCCTGGAGACTGGACAAGAATGGAAGAGAAAAATACTGGACCCCATTCTCTTTCTCCACAACTCTTTTGGTTTATTCCAACTGTGGCAGGCAGGTCAGGAATCAATCAGCAGTCTCCTGATCCCTTCCTGGGTAAGATAAGTAGAATAGGAAGTGACCAGAAATAATTTCTGAACAGAGCTTCCTCCCTGTTTAGGTGATGGCTCTCACTACAAGTAAATGCTATTTGTGAGTATCTCTGCAGTGACAGCAAATACAGCAGCTCTACTGTTCCCCTCTCCACTTTGCTAATAAGGACTGAATAGGTAGGTACACTGACAGTAAACATTATGGTTTATGATCTCTATTAGTGATGTGAAATGTTTGGCCACAATTCCCTCTTACCATGATGTAAGCCATTTTTCTGATACATATTACTTGGCAAGGTGTCTCGGTTCCATTCAGATGGCCTTAGCATCCTCTCTTGCTGTGATGGGGTGAGCTGTTCACTATACTCCCAGAAGTACCTTCTTTTACCTCTCTTCCGAGAGGATATTGAAGTCATCTCCTTCAAGTCTTCCACAGAATCATTTTCATAGCCTTAAAAAAAAAAAGGAAAGCCCCCCCATGCCCAATTTCTTAAGTTCCATAAATTTCAATAAAGCAATCAGGGTAGATAAAAAGATCTCTTCTGTTTGTCACTTGATATATTTCCTTTCACCTGAAAACATCACTGGCATGTCAAAGGTAACAGACCAGGTCTATAAAATGACTCTTAATATGGAGATCTCTAACTCATAATATATTCAGAGATGAACAATCATACGTAACTATACTGTTTATAGTTCTCTTTGGTTCATATAAGTTAGCATAGGACATTTTTTTTGGTATCTTTACATAAGCTCTCATTGACAGAATAATGAAATATAGCTCTAGGAATGTCAAATGTACCATCAGATCATGGTATTAAGACCCTACACTGTGATTTTTTTTTAAAGATTTTATTTATTTATTTGACAGAGAGAGATCACAAGTAGACAGAGAGGCAGGCAGAGAGAGAGGAGGAAACAGGCTTCCTGCCAAGCAGAGAGCCTGATGTGGGCCTCGATCCCAGGACCCTGAGATCATGACCTGAGCTGAAGGCAGAGGCTTTAAACCAGTGAGCCACCCAGGCACCCAAGACCCTACACTGTGATTTATTTATTTATTTATTTAAAGATTTTATTTATTTGACAGAGAGAAACACAGCCAGAGAGGGAACACAAGCAGAGGGAGTGAGAGAGGGAGAAGCAGGCTTCCCGCCGAGCAGGGAGCCCGATGTGGGACTCGATTCTGGGTCTCCGGGATCATGACCTGAGCCGAAGGCAGTCGCTTAACCAACTGAGCCACCCAGGCACCCCCCTACACTGTGATTTAAAATGCTTTCCTCCTAAAATGTATGCATCCAAAACATTTCCAGACTGACAGGTGTGCACATTTCTATGATGGCATCCTACCAGACAGAATTTTGTGAGGCAGTAGTGGTTTTCTGCGTACCTCCCACCCTACCCGTTCTGTAAAAGTACAAAAATGAGAGTGCTCTCACAAGCTCTCAAATAAAAACACATATGCCTAGTCTATATTTTACTGGAAGCAATCTGCATTTACTTCACTTTTTTAAGAAGTTATTTTCCTTATTAGCGGGGAGTTTCAGAAAATACTTAATTCTGAGCTGCTAGAACTGTTGGTCAGACCTCACGCAGGATGACTTACAAATTTAAAATACCCTCAGAGAATGCCCAGTGTAGTGTACTCCACATCATTACTACTAAGTATATAGAGGAGTGGAGATGGACCTGGTGTAGGAGGTATATAACACTAACGTGGCCAGGAAAACTCGGGTAGCACTGATGAAGCAAAATGACCACTTTGTTACTTAAAAACATGACTTTTCTGGAACTGACACAAAAAGTGATGGTATCTGCACGTTTTGGAAAAAAGAATTTCAGGATTTGACAAGGTTTTCTTCAGATTAAGAATTATTCAGAGGGGCGCCTGGGTGGCTCAGTTGGTTAAGCGACTGCCTTCGGCTCAGGTCATGATCCCGGAGACCCAGGATGGAGTCCCACATAGGGCTCCCTGCTCGGCGGGAAGCCTCCCTGCTTGGTGGGAAGCCTCCCTGCTTCTCCCTCTCTCACTCCCCCTGCTTGTGTTCCCTCTCTGGCTGTGTTTCTCTCTGTCAAATAAATAAACTCTTTAAAAAAAAAAAAGAATTATTCAGAAATATGGCTCCATTTATATGACACTTTGGAAAAGGCAAAACTAGAAAGTGGTTGCCAAGAGTTGGGGTGAAGGGAAGGGCTGATTCTAAAGGCACACAAGGCAGGGGCGTCTAGGTGGGAGTCGGTTAAGTGGCTGGCTTCAGCTCAGGTCATGACCCCAGGGCCCTGCTCAGCAGGGTGCCTGCTTCTCCCTCTGCCTGCTGCTCCCCCTGCTAGTGCTCTCATGCACTCTCTGTCAAATAAATAAAATCTTTTAAAAATAATAAATAAGGAACACAAGAGAAATTTAGGGGGTGATCAAACTCTTTTGTATTCTGATGGCAGGAGTGGTTACTGGCACTACATGCACTTGTCAAAACTCACAGAAGTGTACTCTTAAAGAAGGGTGAATTTCATACTTTTGTGTTAGATACATAAAACAATGACTTTGGCCTATTTATTTGTGCCAGTGTGACACTTCAGATTAAAGATTTCATCTTGTTCCAGTGATCAACCTAGCTTTTGAAAAGATGCAAGGTTACATAGTGACACCAGAAATGGCATTTTCTAAACATCTGGTTCCACCAGGCCAAGAAAAACTTACTGGCTTCAAGAAACTACTGACTCAGAGAGATTAACCTAGTATGGCTGGGAACACTTCACTAGCAGATGGACCAACAAAACACTTCCAACTTCCTACCAAGGTCAAGAACTCGTGTTTCACAAAAACAAAACAAAACAAACCAAAACAGAAACAGATTCACAAATACAAAATAGAAACCATATATAAGATACAGAGGGGGAAAATAGGTAAAAGGGATTAAGAGGTATAAATTTCCAGTTATAAAGTTGGTCAGTCATGGGATATAAAGTACAATTTAGGGAATAGTCAATAATGTAATAATTTTGTATGGTGACAGTTGATAACTGGAATTAATGTGGGGATCACTTTGTAATGTACATAAATACTGAATCACTATATTATACACTGAAACTACTATTATATATTAACTATACTTTAATTAAAAATAAATAAAAATTAAAAAAATAAGTAAAAAAATAAACAAAACAAAGCCCAACCCTTTGTATGGTGGCAGATAGTAACTAGACTTATCATGGGGATCATGTTGTAATGTATAAAAATATCCAATGATTATGATGCACACCTGAAACTAAGAGGATATTGTATGTCAAATTACACTTCGATAAAAAACATAATAACTAGTGTTTCATATTTAAACCTACCCTAGCCCAAAGCCTAAAGGGAACTTTTTCATATCCAGCTTCCTCAGGCATCCCATCTCTCTTGACAACTGTTTTGATATTTTCCCCTATTTAGCAACCCTCCTAGGTGGCCTGGATTTCTGGTAAAACACTGTCCTTTTCATTTAATGTACTTACATATTTCACTTACACATATTTCATTTGAGACTTCTAAGAGCCCAGTAAAAAAAAGGTGTTATTAACCCCACTTACAAAAAGAAACATGCTTATAGAGACTTTAAATGATTTAGCAGAGCTGGAACAGACTCAAGTCCCATGACTCAAGGAGTCTAGCTGCTATTGGGCCTATTTGACATGATTATCAAATGCAAATCAAAAAGGCTACATTCATTGTGTAAAATTCTAACCACACATCTTTGGTTAGTACAGACTACTGGTAAAGTCAATTGTGAAAATGTTTAGTACAGATTACAAAATAAACTTTCATTCTGGGGGCCCAATTCTTAGTATTACAACCATGTAATCCTAGTGACCCTAAATAGTCATAGCCTGTCCACAGAATAGGCTCTATTAAAACTTGGGAGCATGGCCAGAGTAGGGACTGAAACTCCATTTTACACCTTTCCTGAAGCTTTGTAGGCTCAGGCACTGTTGTAGCCAACTGCCAAGAAACAGCATCAAGGGAGCTAGTCATCACAAAAGGGCCTTTGTAAACTGCTGTAAATTAAACCAATCAACCCACTCTAAAACTAGCACTCTGAAGAAACTATAACTATCCCCACTTTTGTGCTTCAAAGAATTTCTTCCTGCTTCTCACCAATAATTCACTTTTGTGTTCCTGAAGTCACTTGTTTAGCTCTTTCTTCTAAGAAAAAGGGAAATTTTCATTAGCAAATGTGAATAAAGCCCAAATAATACCAGAAAATTGTGTTGATTTTATAGTTAAATAACGTCACTCATTAACATTTGTGAGAACTGTCCAAGTCATACTAACCAAAGAGGCTCAAGTCAACTGGAAGTGAGTGAATTAAATGCCATCCAAATATTAAGCATTGTTAAACAGAGTCAGCCAATGCATCTCTGTTTCAAAGTAGTGTTGGTTAACACCAACAAGCTCACAAACCAGGATTCTTCTACAGGAGAAAAAGTGCGAGAATGTGGCATGACAGGACAACACCAACTATACACTGGCTTCCCCTCTACCCACCTCATGACAGTCAAAAGTTGACAAAATGGAAATGAGGGTTAACTTACTAAGTGATCTCTCTTCACAGACCTAGTGATCTCTCAACACACTTATCCAGGTAAAAACACACTACAAGATAAAGGATGAATTTAAAGTGCAGTTAAAAGCCAAAGAAAAGCAAAACTACAACCAGAAGGTGGGTAGACAAGTATAGTTCTTGGTGATGGGATTTACTGACTCCCTCTGATTTACATGTTCCTCTAAGCACCTACTGTGAGAAACATCTCCTTCTCCACACTTCCCATTTCCCTTAGTTATTACCCATCTCCCCTTTGTCTCACCCTTCCCCTACCCTCCTACCCTGATCCTAAATATGGAACTCAAAGCAATAGGGCTGATCGGTCAGACCATGAAGACCACTCATAGACAGCACTCCGGCCTTCCCATGGGAAGAAGCTATATAACTTACTATTAGCTACAAAGACAACTTTCCCTGAAACACATCAAAGCAGATTTTTTAAAGATTTTTTTTTAAGTAATCTCTACATACAAAGTGGGGCTTGAACTCACAACCCCAGAGATCAAGAGTCACATGCCCTATCGACTGCACCAGCCATGTGCCCCTCCAAGCAAATTTTATTAATTTGTTGAAAGGAAAATTTTCTTGTTAAGTAGAAAAAAATAATTGTTCTATCTAGACTATGCAGAGTTCTAAAGTAAACCAAAAAAAATGCATAAGCCCTTTTCCTCCAGATTGAAGTACTTTTTCCTTATTTCAAACTCTGCCCAAGTCAAACAACTTGGTTGTATCAAATACACAAATCTAAGCATTTGTGTAATAGAAAGATCTCACTAAAGCAAAGTCTTTTTTCTAGCAATAATAGTGCTTTGCCAGCTACAGTATTATCTACTACGGCTTAAAAACCTTTCTGAAAAGTAAATACCAATCTTTACACTGCCAGAAATTCCAGCAATTGTAACAAAAGAGCTCTCTTATAATTTCTAAGGTTTAAAAAATAACAAGTTTTTTAATGTACAAGTTACAGCATCAACATTATTTTTGAAGAAAATAACTTTTGCTTAAATTTTAAAATCTTCACTTCTTTGTGCATTTTAAACTGTGTGCCACTTGGCAATACCATTTTCATAAATACTGCACAAGCCAACAGTGGCAACAGCCCAAGCATGTAAATGCTGAATGAAGTGAACCAGTTCCCACAGGTTTCATTTTCTTTCTCCCTTTTATTTATATGTGCTGTATATAAAAAAAGCAGAGTATCCTTCATGCTCATTAAATTACAGCATATATTTTTCTTAAACGGAAAAATACTGCGTGGATGAAAGATGGGACAAACACAAAGAAAAAGCTCTTTTTTTACATTACTCATTACGCAGGTCTTGCTGGGTTATAAGCATGAGTAATATAAACCACCATCACTTGGTTTACCATTGTGGGTACTCCTAACTTACCTCAATTATAAGAGAGGGACATGTATATAAATAGGAATATTTTTAAATTAATCAATTCTTGGCATCTTTGCACAGCTGCTCAGAGAATAACAAATTAGGTCCCTTAACATAAATTAAGAAGCCCTCGAAGAATCAGCTTATGAATCACTATAGCAGAAGTGATTATTTTAGAACTGCTTGACTAGAAAAAAAGCAATTACATATCTGAGCCAAGATAGTAAGTCATTTAATCCCCAAACTAAGGCAAAGAAAACATCCGTATCTCAAGATAGGAGAAAGGTCAGTTTGGTAAGCCGCCAAGCATTACCATACCTGGCTCAGAGAAAGTGTCACTAATATCATCATCTTTGTCATCTTCATAATCCTCTTCCTCCTCTTCCTCTTCCTCATTTTCAGAAAGTTCATGCTCACTACCAAATCCTTCATCATGGTCCTCATCATCAACATCCTCCTCGTCTTCCTCATCTTCTTCAGGACTGCATTTGGTTGGCTGTTCGCCCAAGTTGTCAGAGACAAAAAGGGAGTAATTGTGCTCTTCTTTTTTCTGGGATGAATCTGAGACCAATGTGCTGGCAGAAAGGCTGCTACTCTCTCCTGCTGCAATTGACCCAGGACCCTCCTGAGACAAGGGACTGAGTAATAGTTCCTGGGTTTCTTTAAAAGGCAAAGCTGGAGTGGCATGACCCTGAAGAGGCTCCATCCCTTTTTTCTCAGGTCTCTTTGCTACTGCACCACAGTAGCAGGTATTCTCCTTTGCTGCATCTGCGTGAATCTGGCTCAACAAGGGCCGACTCTGCTGCACTGGGTTGATCTTTACCTTTGCCTTTTTTACATAGTCTTTACATTCAACATGAAAGTTCACCTTCTCATTATGATACATGTTGGTCTTCACCATGATCTGTGTGCTTGAAGTGGGTTTACTTGCTTTTTGGACACAGTCTGACAAAGGAACCTCAGCCTGAAGAGTTTTAGAAGAACACACAGGGGCAGCTGCTCTGCTCGAGATCTTTTTACTAGGGAATGAAGAGGGCAAGGGATTTTGTTTGACACTAAAAAGTGAATCAGGGTAATAAAGGGAATCAGAAACAGACTGAGAGTCTTCACTATTAAGCTGGGCCAAAGTTGGAGTTTTACTTATGACCTCTTCATCTTGGTAAGGGCTAGAAAAGTCATCAAGACCCAAGTAATCCACTTCTTTTGTTCCCCAGATGTCACAGCTGGTTAGCTTGGTGTACTTTGTTAAGTCTTCACAGTATGTATCCCACTGTTCCCAGTTTGAGGTTAAAGCACCCTCATTATCCAGAACATCTGTGAAAGACTCCAGATTTTCAATGTCTTTGCAGTCCTCCAAAGAAAGGAAGTTGTCTCTAGGATTCTGTTGATAGTTCATCTCTCTATCCTGAGAAAAGTTTAAAAAAAATCACACACCATATTTTAGGAAAGAAGTATTCATCTCCATCCTCACATCCATGTACCAAATTGATAAGTCAGTACTTGACCTCTGGTCTGTTTTATTTTAAGATAAAGGCTATTTACATGTCACTTCACCGGTCCAAATAATATCATTTCCTTGGGCAAGGAAAAAAAAGGGAAAATGTGCCCCTTGAGAGGCTTAGGTATGGTCTAAATATCGAGGGCTCCTGAACTTTAAACACTCTTCCTGAAAAAGGTTTACATTTCCTGATCTCTGACTTAGAAAAATTTGGGGATCTCCTTTGAAACAAGTTTCAATTGAAAGCAAATAATAAAGACCTTACCTTCATCACAGAACAATCTGTCTTCTTAAGTGAGAACTTAAATATAGACGCAAAGTGCAAACCAAAGAAGAGTTGAAATTCCACCACAGAAGGATAAGATCTTTGATTAGACCTGGTTAGCAACGCTTGGGCATGGGGACTACAGTACCCCTCACGAATGTGATACTCCTCACGAACAGAGATAGGATTTTAACAATATGTTAGTGAGACTATGCAGCCATTAAAAAGAATGCAGTTAAAGTCTAATGTACTACTATGAGAGGCTGCTCACCAGATTTCTTTACATTAAAAGGATTAAGTACCTATGAATGTGTCATCCAATTTAAAATACTCATTTATTTATATATGAACAGAAAGACTCAGGGAACTTATCTTTGGGGAAAAGGTTTAGAAGGTGGGGGTTCAGGAAGGAAACAAGGACATTTTCATTTTTCTGGTTTGTTTTGATTTCTCCATTTGTGTGGGGCCTTTCCTGCTTTGTTTTTGCTTATGAGTGTGTGTCTTGTGTTCTAAGAGCTTTAAAGAAGTACAGTTTTCCAGATTGCAAAATTCACCTGTATTAAGTATACAATTCAATGATTTTTTAGTAAATTAACAGATTTTTATATTTAGTCTTGTAGTTTTTATATACTTCCCTGTTGCTTAAGCCGTATATAATTAAAATTATTTTTTAAATGTTCTTCTTGGAAATATTAGGTGTCTATTTACCTTGAGGATAAGTGATAAGTATACTGCTTGTAATTGCTATTTTTACCTCATATTCTCTGTGTCCTATGCTTTGCCCGAAGTTATCATTCCTAAATATCCTAGTTGAAGAGTCCTTTAGCAGTCAGGCATATCAAAAAAGACAGCTTCCCATCCTCATCATCTAAAACTGAACTTGACGATATTTAGATAAACTCTCCTTTTACTATTTTCTTTTATGTGTGTGCACATGTATTTATATAAGAATAATTTTTATAAGCATATGCATATTGAAAAATTCCAATATAATTAACATACAGTGCTATTTTAGTTTTAAGTGTACAACATAGTGATCCAACAATTCTACAAATTACTAAGTGCTTATCATGGTAAGTGTACTCTTAATCCCCTTCACCTGTTTCACCCATCCCCTCATCCACCTCCCATGCCCTTACTATTTTCAATGGGTTTATACAGCCTTCTAAAATTACTAGACTGACAGTCGCAAGAATCAAACTTGATAAGCTTTTTCTTTTCAGGCATTTATAAATTGAAAAAAAAAAAACATACCACAACATTTTTACTTGAAATCAATTAAAGCAGAATCCAAGGAAATGTTACTTACCAGTTCATACATGAAATCTGGATCGGAACTGTTTGCCAAGAGATCTGTGCTCATCAGAGTCTGTTCTGAAAAGGTGTGGCTTCGAAAGGCATCCCCAAAAGGCGGATCCATTCCGCTTACACTAGGCTACAACAGAGTGATTTTAACTTTAGAAAGTTAAAGAGTACTCCAAGGCCAAATTATTACACATAACTCCTACACCTACTAACTTGTTAGTTTTACAACAATTCTGTATATTTTCTACCCTTTAGCACATTCAAGAGATTCAACTAGAATAAAATTGTGAACTTAAACTAGGAAAATAATGAAGATGCACTAAAAGTAGAAAAAGAAATAGTGGCAACAGTTAATAATACCTAACTTCTAAAAACTAAAGCTTATTTAGCCACTAGAATCAGCATTCACTACCTACTGAGTACTTTTATTCGGCTATATAACATTTCTTCAAACCCATCTCTAACAACATTTCCTTTTCTATCTCCCCAATGTGAAGAATGCCCTCCTATTTCCTGGGGTCTGCAGAGACAGCAAGTCTTATTTCCACAAACAATCTGGAAGATAATCTGGGCACCTTTAGTGCAACCAATGCCTCCTGGAACATGATGATGAAGACAGGATCAGCCAAATATCCAAATATCTTACTGATGAAACCACAAACTTGGGCATGAGCTCAGTAGCCTTAACCCTAATCCCAGAAAAGGGTACAATTCATTCTTTAATAAGTAAGGGTAAAAAAGACTTGGCACCCAGAGTTGATGCTCCTTCTTTTCTCTCCAACTCACTTTTCCATTTCAACATCTATATAAATTACTCCAGAGGGAAGTCAGGACCCACACTCCTAAAGCAGCTCAAACAAATGAAAGGCCTCACTCTGAAATCTAACTTGGATGGAGGAAGAGGATGTGAATAAGAATTCCCTCTTTGCCTTTTTGTTCTTATTCTGCAAGTTTTTGCTAAGACTTTAAAAAATTCTATTAGTATATTTGCTTACATTTCTCTATTTATATACCTCTACCTACCATAAACTAGCCTTCTTAGATGCTCTCCTATCATGTTTTTCTTCACTGGTACTTCCCAATCCAGTCTTTTCTTTCTCTAATTTTCCCCAACCCTACCAGGCTGCCAGCACAAAAATACGTGTTATAACTTTAACTTCAAGTATTCCACAAGTAGCAAATTAAACTCTGAATGGGAAAGAACTCCAAATCAGTATGTGTAGTCCACTTGGCCCAGAGATTGGGGTGGAGCTAGGCCACTGGTCTTCTTAACATCAGCTAGCAAATCCCCTTTCTTTGCCTCTGCTGCCTGCCTCTGAGCCATTGGATAATCTCAGCAAGGTGCTTATTTTCTGTGCTCAAGGCAAAATTCTGCCTGGCCCTACATGAAGCCACCTGAGTCCTTGCCTTCTCCTTATTTCTAGGTTTCCCCTCAGCACTGAACCCAAAGAGGGAAGGGAGTAAGAGCTAACTACTGGAGGAGGACAGGAAGAAGTCTGGATGTGTAGTAGGAAAAAAGAGAAGGCTTCTTTTATTATTTCAGAGACTGCCTCAGACCAGGACTGATCAATTCAAAGTAGTTACCATAATATAAATAAATCTAGTCATTCTCAGTAACCTTTTGTGAAAAGTATGTATATGTACATATATGAAAGAAAGAAAGGTTGAAATCTCTCACCATCTCCTCCTAACTACTTTTAAATTCAAAAGGCATAAATGGAAAGGAATAATGGAAACAGGACACAGACAAGGAGATGGAAGTGGACTTCCTGTGGCAGATTAATTTTCAGGGGCATTGGGTCAGGCTCCTTACAGTCAGCAGATCTGGTCCCCTTCTAACCAACTTTTCATTCATGTTTCCCCGTGTCGTGCTCATTAAATTTCAAAGTGTAGCAAAGGAGGAAATAGAAGCAGTGGAAGGAAGGACATGTATTCAAAACTAACTGAGATCAGAAATAAAATGTCTTAAAAAGGGAGTCTGTAAAGTTATGTTAAGAGTCAGAGAACTTACAGAACCAATGGGACTGACTTTCTGCAGTAGGAAAATATAAAACTTTGCATCTATTCTGTATGATTTACCTGAGGCATTTCCAAGCCCAGATCCTGTGAGTCCGATCCCAAACTTTGTTTTTTCCTCGTTTGTAAATTCTTTTCCAGCTTTACTTTTAATTTCAAGATCAAAGACGATTTTCACAATAAACGGCAGGTTTTCCCAGAATGCCTTCAATTCAAATGCTTGGATCACTGCTTTTTATTTACTTTTTAGTATTTCTGTGTGAATCTGTCAAAGAACAACACAGAGTAACTTCACTAAGCACCATTAAAAACAAGCTGACCTTTCACAAATGACATTAACAAAGAACACTTTAAAGGAGTAAGTCTTGTGGTTGCAATCTCAAGAATTTGGTCATTTCTTAGTACCAACTATTCTGAAATTTACCATTCCTCTCTTTGTTTCTAAAAAAGGATAGGTCAATAACCAATTGGCAACATTAAAAAAGAAAAAAACTACCCTGACAAAATAAACTGAGGTCCACCTTTTCCTGTGATCTGAAAGATATATTGCATCTAATGTTAAAGTAAAGCTCCCATTCACTTTATGTTCTATATGAGGAAATATGTCTCAACATTTAATTCCATGTATTATATAATCATTACTGCAAAATTAATCATATTTTATAATCTCTTATAAATCTACAAGTAATGAATAACATAAAAGTCAACAATGGCGCCTGGGTGGCTCAGTCAGTTAAGCATCTGTTTTTGTTCAGGTCATGATCCTAGAGTCCTAGGATCAAGTCCTCTCAGGCTCCTTGCTCAGTGCAGAGCCTGTTTCTCCCTCTGCCTGCTACTCCCCTTGCTTGTGCGTGTGCGCTCTCTGACAAGTAAATAAAATCTTTAAAAAATGTTAAAAAAATAAGTTGTTAACATGTTTATGCTGGGGGAAAATAGGAAAATACTCTGCAAAGGGGTTTCAAGGGTTAAATAATGATTGTAAATCACCTGGCACAGACTCTTGACTGTGGTAGAGCCTGCTACTTAAATGTTAATTCCCTTTTCCCTCCTCTGTGAAGGCCTTAATTAAGGGGGACTAAACAGCTATACCTACTTCATCACCTTTTTCTACATCAGTGGTCCTCAAAGTGTGATCCCAAGACCAGCATCATCGGCATCAACTTGGATTGTGTTACTATTGCAAAATTTTGGGCTCCAGCCCAGACCAACTAAAGCAGAAACTTTGGGAGCGTTTCTCCCAGTTATGTGTTCTAACAAGCCCTCTAGGCAATTCTGACTCTCCCTAAAATTTGAGAACCATTGACCTAAACTCAACACCTTGCTGTCATTCAGTCTAGCTGCAATATCCCTTCTTAGACTGATGTAAAGAGCCAATTTAAGCTGAGCTGCTCCATACTTAATACATCTGGACTAGAGGGTTAGAGTGGTACATTACGTCAATTTCAAAGGCCTCTGCAGAACAAGTAGGAGACTGTCACCAAGAGATTCAATAACTGTTCCACTTAATTAGATTGGTACACCGCCAACCATTTCTATTTCCTGGAGCTTTGCTGGGCTCTCCCCTCTGGTGGGCTGTCATTTCTACCTTGCTGTTCTAGACTAGGAAACACCATCAAGTGCTCAGGCTGGGCCTACAAACAGAATTAACTATGCATTTCAAACCCATGCTACAGTTTACGCTCCTGACAAAGTCCAGTTCTGGTCCAGGTCCTCCTTATGTGGCCTCCTACTTGATCCTACTGCTGACATATAACCTCAGTCCTAATTCTTCCCTTGATGCCTGTGAGAAGCAAAATCAGTTGCCCTTCCTCCCTCCCTCCTTCTTTCCCTCCTCTCCTTTTAAGAGCGGGGAGGGGCACAGGGAGAAGGAGAAAGAGAATCTTAACCATGTGGGGCTAGATCTCACAACCCTGAGATGACCTGAGCCAAAATCCAGAGTCAGACGCTTAACTGACTGAGTCATCTAGGCACCCAGAGTCAGCTGCCTTTTCTATAACTATTACTTCAACTTCAAAAAGGTGTATGATTCAAGTGAAACATTCAATGTAGTGGGTTAGTCTAATCCTGGTCTATAACCTGGATCTGAGAGAAAACTTTGATACTCTCTAAAATCTTAAGTTTACCCTTACTAAGCAACAGGGCTAAGGATTCAAGAAAAGATTAAGTTCTATTAAACAAATACTGTCATCAACTAAAGACACCATCTACCAACAGCTTGGTTTATCCAGGAAAACACTGGACAAAAAAGGGGCTAAGTTCTAGTAGCAGCTCTCACTTGCAAGCTATATAACACTGGGTAGGTCAATCTTTCTAAGCCTCTTTTTTTTCTTTTAAAGAAAACAATACTACTAATACTACTACTTTCCTAGCCACCAAACTTTCTAAGCCATAAAACCATAAAATACAAATGCAAATAGAGGCAACTTTTGAAGTTCATGTTACACCACTTTGCTTTTACAAAGACCTACACTGGTACCTGTTTTTGCTTATTGAAGGAAATCCAAAGAGAGTTTTTGTTTTTATGAAAATAGGTGAAAACAGTGTTAAGAATTTGTTGTGTCTGAGGCCCTTACAGAGGTGGAACACATTCCAAGCAGAGCACAAGTACCCAGCCCAACTGCTTCCCCGGGAACCACCCAGCATCTCAACACCAAGCTGCCACAGTTGTGACTGTGTCTGTGAACATCTTTGCTTTATCTTGATTTATTTTGTGCATGCATTAATAAGATGTATCCTAAACTATCATAAAATCCTATGAGAGGTTATTTTCTGAGTCTGGGAATGCTCAAAACTTTTCCACATAATTAATGGTAAGTTATGGCATCTCTACTTTATGCCATTTCATCTTACGAAAGGTTTCATAGCAGCACTCTACTTTTGCATAGCAAGAGGAACCCCCCTTTTTTTTTAATTTTATTTAAACACTTGACACCAAAACCAGGTTGTAAAGGCAGTTAGCAAAAAGAGCACTTATTTGGAGCACTTGACAAGAGACGTGGAATCCAATTTTTATCCCATAATTAAAACTAAGCAGTCTTATGAATTTGAGCAAGTTATTTAAATTTAGGTCTTAGCACCCAACTGAGGAATCACAATTATTTTCCTTTAACTATAACAGGGATGTTATAAGAATTAAATGAGATATTAAATTAGGATGTACTAATAAAAGGTGATGATTATCAATAGGTACATTTTGCCAATGCTACTTTTGTTCCACAGCTAGTCCATCTCAGAAACTCAACATCTGTGACAGCTATTGGCAGCAAGGCTGAATGTTTTAAAGACACCAATTCCCAGGCACCTGGGTGGCTCAGTGGGTTAAAGCCTCTGCTTTTGGCTCAGGCCATGATCTCAGGGTCCTGGGATCAAGGCCTGTGTTGGGCTCTCTGCTAGGCAGGGAGCCTACTTCCTCCTCTCTCTGTCTGCCTCTCTGCCTAATTGTGATCTCTCTGTCAAATAAATAAAATCTTAAAAAAAAAAAAGATACCAATTCCCAAAGGGACAGTATCCACCACGTTAAGAGTTGAATACAGCCTCCTGAGATAGTTAAAGGTCCTTAGTTGCTTCTCCCAGTCTCTCAGGTAGCAGCAAACAGGATCAGTGAAGGGTCAATTTTTATCCCAAGCAGTAGAGGGTCTTTTCAAAATTCTCTAAAACTAATGACCTAAGGTCATGACCAATTATCTCTATCCCCAAGGTTTTGTACCCTTTCCAAAATACCATTTGAAACATTAATTGTGAAAAAACATAAACGACAAAATCCCCCACCCAAAGGTAGAAGGAAAAGAGAAAAGAATAAAGGTTTCTACAGCAATTACCAATGCATAGAATCTTCCATAAAGATACACTGCTCCCAAATCATCTCCTATACCAGGCAGCCATATATAAATGGCACACTGATGTTTTTTAGATGGCTAAATAACAAGAGGAAGGTGTTAACAACTTGGTCTTCAGGATGCCTTCACACTTCTTTGGGTTCAAGAACACCCATATTTTACTCAAAACTTTGATATAAAAGTCATGTACATTAAAAGCAACAGTCTACTTTCCCAATGTGTAACCTAAGAAATATTTATTCCAAGGAATGTTAAAAGTTATTCAATAAAAGGATTAAGTGGTTTGGAAAACACCACATTAAATAAAACTGATATACTGACTCTACATAAGGCTTCTTGAAAACTTTAAGGTGCTAGGTGCTAATGTGCATTATTAATCACTAATAGGTGACTAGAACAGATACAATTTCCCAAACTTACCTCATCCTAAAATCCTCCACCTTACCCTCAAACAGACCCTAAGACTAGTGTTATTAAGAACAACAACAGGGGCGCCTGGGTGGCTCAGTTGGTTGAGCGACTGCCTTCGGCTCGGGTCATGATCCCGGAGACCCGGGATCGTGTCCCACATCGGGCTCTCTGTTCGGCGGGAAGCCTGCTTCTCCCTCTCTCACTCCCTCTGCTTGTGTTCTCCCTCTGGCTGTGTTTCTCTCTGTCAAATAAATAAAATCTTTATAAAAAAAACAAACAAACAACAACAACAACAAAAACCCACAACACCCTAAAGGAAAGCCAAAATCAATTTTCCTAGTTACGAATTTCTTTTTTTCCCCCAAAGATTTTTATTTACTTGAGAGAGAAAGCGTGCACAGAAGGAGAGGTAGAGGGAAAAGCAGATTCCCTGCTGAGCAGAGAGCCCAATATGAGACTCTACCCCAGGAAGACTGAACCACCCATGTACCTCACGAATTCCTTTTTTTCACAGCTCTGGCTCACCAATTCTCAATACAGTTTTGTGGGCTTTTCAAGGGTTCAGAGAAGACTGTCGTCCATCAGAAATATTTGCCAACAGATTTTCTAGTACCTGGGCTCATTCAAAACTATTCAACAGCTCCTAGGCACAGGAAAATACTGTTAACAGAAAATTAGCTCTTTGAAGCAATATTATGGGGTTCAGGGCAGGCTGTCCCAATATGCCACCCTCACATATTATTTTTAATTGAAGTTATTCAAGAAAGAGCTAGTGCAAGAAAGACACTCTGACCTTTCTCTGTTCCCCTGAAAGCAAGAAATAAATTTCTCCATGTGAGAGGTACCCTCCCTGCACCAGGGAGATAGAAAGCATCCTTACTGCCAGAGATAGGCAATTCAGGGCCAAGAAGACTATATAAATAAGCCTTGTTATTTCTTCATTAATTTGCTACCCCAAGTCCAAACATCTTTGTCTTGTCAACTTGTAATAGATTTATTGTTTCTTTGTCTAAAAGGTATAAAAGCTGCCTGCTTTGGTCAGTTCTTTGAATCTCATGTTTTGATGAGCTCCCATACATATAAAATTAAAATCTGTTTTTCTCCTGTTAATCTGCATTGTGTCAATTTAATTATATCAGGCCAGCCAAAGAACCTAGAAGGGAACAGAGGAAAAGTTTTCCTTCTCTACAAATGATATGGAGCAAATGACTGATTTATGAGCAATAATGGTATCACCTGAAGATGGCCACAGCTCAATATCTTTCAGAGACTTTACCACGTCCTTCCCTGGCTTTTTTGGTTCTCCACTTGAAAATATATTGAAGGTTACTATGTGCATTAGGCAAGGCAAAAGGTGAGGCAAAATGATAGGGAAGGCCAGAGGACTTTTATAAAAGCTCATTCCTGGGACTGCTTAAACCATTAATCCAAACTTTGAAAGCCAAACCCAAGAGCTGACCGAAGTGTACCAGGCAGCTTACACACATCCAAGGGCCCCTAAATTTTGCTCTTCTGAATCTGAAGGTTTCAGCTAATTCCTGAGAGCCCACATATTTTTCAAAGGTCGAAAAATATAAACCATTCTAAATGAAAATGTCTTATGAAAAAGCAGATACTATATATATGATGGTCAAAATCCCTACAGCTTCTGTTTCATATGCCACTGGCTTAGGACACTGTTCCCTTTTGGTTAGTTAACTCAAGGGAACTGTCTCCTCACAATGGTAAGTAGCACTTTTGAGTCATTCAACCTTCATCAGAGCAAAAGTTAAAAATTTTTTGACATACCCATGAGGATAGTTATTATCCAAAAAATTGAAAGTAACAAGTCAAGGATATTGAGGAGGACATGGAAAAACTAGAAACCTTGTGCAATGCGGGCAGGAATGCAAAGTGGTGCAGCTGGGAATCTTTAGCAGTTTCACACAAAGTTACACATCCAGCAATTCTATGTCTGGAACATATACCCAAAAGAACTGAAAGCAGGGACTCAAACAGATACATGTACAACCATATTCATAGCTACATCATTCACAATAGAAAGTGGAAACGACCCTAGCAGGCATCAACAGATGAACTGATAAACAAAATATAGTAATTCATACAATGGAACATTATTCAGCCATAAAAAGGAATGAAATTCTGATCATGGATGAACCTTAAAAACATTACACTGAGTGAAATAAGCCAAACACAAAAGGACAAATATTACATGATCCCACTTACATGAGGTTCAAGAATAGGCAAACTCATGGAACAGAAAGTAGAATAGAGGTTACCAGACACCGGGAGAGTTATTGTTTAATGGGCAGAGTTTCTGTCTAGGATGAGGAAAATGTTCTAGAAATAGTTACACAAGATTGTCAATGTACTTAATGCTGTTGAACTGTGCACTTAAAAAAATGGTTTAATGGAAAAATCTGTTTTACAATGAAAGGTATTTTAAAAAAATTTTTGAGGGAAGAAATGCCAACACATTTATACTGTTATACAATTCATATACTGTGGTTTATTCCGATCTTTCCTAATCTTTGGTGGTTCATGCTCATCATTTCTTTCATGCGTGCAGAGTTCCTGGATTCTCTCTCTGTTGTGTTTAAACTGCACCAGATCCACAGTTCTAAGATGTGGTTACTGTCCTGACCCCCTAACTTAAATAAGTCATTTCTCCTGAGCCTTAATCCCCAAGTAAAAATGAAAGAGAAGAGAAGAGAGGGAAGGAAAGGGAGGAGGAAGGACCACTGACTTGGTAATTTCAGTTTATACATCTATATTTATATCATCTATCTATCTATATATATATATGTGTGTATATATAGTTTATACATCTATCTATCTATCTATCTATCTATCTATCTATCTATCTATCTATCTATCTATCTATCTATCTATCTATCTATCCCATGAGGTTCCCGTTTGGCAAGAAAGACAGTTTATCAGTTTGCCCAAGCTCCTTAGCAGACCAGGACCCATCAGCCACATTCCATCCATCCTGCCATACTTCATATGTCCCACTCAACAATTCCTTCCCTTTTGAAAACTGCACAGCAAAATAGAGAACAAAATAGTTCTACTGAAAATAGTTCTTCAAATGTTTACTGAATCAAGCCACTATCTGTTTCATGGCATAGCAGAAATCAGAGATCCGCAAATTCCCAAACCACTGAGAAAACATGTTGCTCATGCAAGGAACACACTGCAAATTATGGGTGTCACATTCTCCCTTTATTATGTGATATACATCCTGTGAACACAACTTCAGGTGAATTCCTATTCTTTACCCTTCAACAGCAGTTCTCTGGACTCCCAAATACAGAAAACAGGTAAGTACACTTCAAACTAGATGATTATAGTTTATGTTCGAAATTACTAGCAAAAGACCCCCATTGTTTATTTTCCAAACCCTGCTGCTGCTGGTCTTGAAGAAAAGAGAAGGCTACTGAGAAAGAAGACATATCTTTTCCCTCACATTGGGTAAGAAAACATAGTTTTCCTAGCCAAGCAGTACTCAACATGATCCTATAAGCAGATATGATCCTTTTATCATACCACTTTGTGGACTCTTTACCCCTGGGTCAATGCAATAGTTCCCTTTTATCCTCACACTCAGAGAGTTTTAAAAATATGGGGGTTGAGAGTTAGGTTTGCCACAAACATTTAATTAAACAAAATAATTACATTCCTCTAAGAATCCTGAGGAGCTAAGAAAAGATACTGAATCTCAAAAATATCTCTTCTTAGAATGCAATCTTGGAGGAAGACATAAGATCTCTCAGAATTTTATTCCATTCCTTTCCAAAGACTTCTGCTGAACTTTAATCTTTCGCCTACAGAGAAACATATGGGGGAGCTTAGTTAAACCTCTTTGGGAACCAAAAAGAAAGACCAGTAAAGCAGGTGTCTGGATCAATGTGAGCTGAACAGGAAGAGCTACTTTTTATTTCTGAGAACTATCAATTCCAAGATATTAGGGGCTTTCTGCAGCATTGATATCTGTCAATTAAGTTGTTCAGAGCACAAGAGTGAGAGCATGGGACAGTTTTAGATGGAACCAAAGAATGTATTTCTAACCCCAGCCACACTTGGTTACCACTGGCAACAAAATATTCACAGTTTATATTTGTATCACTGTTTATAGACTACAAGGACATTGCTATGCCTTGTCACGTGATAAAACAACTTGGTAAAGTAGTTAGGATATTAGCATCACCGCCATCCCTTACCCTCTGGTCCAACCATTTTACATTAATAAGAAAAGTTTTAACAAGGAAAGAGATTTACCTGAGGTCATTCAGTAAATGTCTCTGTGCAAACCCATCATTATAGAGACCATCACTATAGAGACCATCTCTACTTGCAGTACTTCTTCTGCAAAGCTACATCTTCAGTCTAAACACATGAATGCATGAGACTTACCATCTACGAACCAGGTATTTCCATGTTCATTCACATCCCATGACCTCAGACACAACATGCCACCTCCCTCTTCAAACATTTCCAATCTGTCAGTAGTACCATCATTCTCAAACATCCAGGCACGGAACACTGATCTCAACACTGACTCTTCGCCTTCTCCTCCCCAATTCTTTGTTAAATCATGCTAGTTCTCTTTAACAAAAATATACTGACGACTTACCTTGTACCCAGCACACATGCATCTGTTCATCTTTGCCCTTCCCACTTTCTCAACCCTTTACTTGGGCCTCATCATTTTATATTTACCATTCCAATAGTTGCCCCACAGATCTTCCTGTTGCCAGCCCCTCTCTCTCAAATTCTTATGTCCCATTATATTTTTTCCCTAGGGGCACCTGGGTAGCTCAGTGGTTAAGCATCTGCCTCGGCTCAGGTCATGATCCCGGAGTCCTGGGATTGAGCCCTGCATTGGGCTCCCTGCTCAGGAGGAAGCCTGCTTCTCCCTCTCTCACACTCCTTGCTTGTGTTCTCTCTCTAGCTGTGTTTCTCTCTGTCAAATAAATAAATAAAATCTTAATATATATATATATATATATATATGGCACATAAAAGATGATAAATATACAGTTGACCTTTGAACAATATGGGGTTTAGGGAGCGCGCGCGCACACACACACACACACACACACACACATATATTTTCTTCCTAAACCACCACTGGGTATTAGCACCATACTCATAAGTCTTCAGAAACTCCCAAAGATCTCTTGGATAATGTTCGAAATACTCAAGACACCAGTGAAACTATCTATCTTTCCAATCTCATCTTTCTCTACTGTTCTATAACACTAATATTTGCTTGATACACAATTTCACCAAATCCTTGAGGCACTTAAAATCACACTTCCCTCCACACAGAATTTCCATCAGTGAGGCTCTGGCCTTTCATGCCTTTGCTCACAATGGTTTTTCTTTTCCTCCTCCCTAATTCCTTATCTCCACTACCAGACTGTACAGTCTTTTGAGAATAACCATTATATCTCATCTCTATTTCACTAGTGCCAAAAGCAATGCCTTGCCCAGCACAGGCATCCAAATAAGAGTTGACTGACAATGAATGGGAAATGCCCTAACATCACAGGTTATTCTGGATAAGGAGTCAGAGGTGCAACTTTCTTCATATACAAAGAGAACACTGCAAAGAAGTCATTTGGTTTATAGCTGACCCTTGAATAACAGAATTGAACAGTGTGGGTCCACTTGTACGTGGATCTTTTTCAGTAAGCACACTTGATTAGTACATGTATGTTCTCTTATGATTTTCTTAGTATTTTCTCCAGCTTACTGTATTGTAAGAATACAATATATATGTAACATACAAAATATGTGTTAATCAACTGTTTATGTTCTCCATAAGGCTTCTGGTCAACAGCAGGCTATTAGTAGTTAAGTTTTGAGTAGTGTCAAAAGTTATACACAAGAGTTGCAAGGCATGGGGTGGGGGAGGGACGGTCAGTGCTCCCTAAACCCCATATTGTTCAAAGGTTAACTGTATATTTATCATCTTTTATGTGCTCCAAAATTATCTAGTAGTTAGCTTGTTAATTTGAGTCTTGAACCACTATAGTATCCTATAACAAATATTTAAAATAATACTCCTGAATTTTCTTTTACACTTCCAGGAAAAGTATTCTTTGAATTTCAGTCAATTCTGCAGACTACAGAGAATTCTTGTTTAGTGAGGAAAGGGTAGAAGAAGGATTAGGATTAATATTTCTTTAAGCCAACTGAATCCAGGCACTGGAGTGATACAGGTTACACTATTCTTTCTCTCTCCACCCCCACTTTATTATTTTTTTTTAAGATTTTATTTATTTATTTATTTGACAGAGAGAAACATAGCCAGAGAGGGAACACAAGCAGGGGGAGTGAGAGAGGGAGAAGCAGGCTTCCTGCTGAGCAGGGAGCCCGATGTGGGACTCGATCCTGGGTCTCCAGGATCATGACCTGAGCCGAAGGCAGTCGTTTAACCAACCAAGCCACCCAGGCGCCCCCACCCCCACTTTAATTAAGACAAAATATTTTATGCAGATTAAACACTGAAATTTAAAGAATCATTTAGTTTTCTGAGCTGTCCAGCAGAAATCTTCAAAATGTAAAAAGGTAACAGAAGGATTGAAGGCAGCGGCACAGAAACAGACGGTGGTGCAGGCAAACACATTCAAGCCATACTGCAAGATTCCGGGGAATACCTGCCCCAAGACACTCTGGATGTATCCTAACAACTTCAGCACTCCTGTTATCAGAGACCTAGGCTCTTTGTCTAGACCTAGGCTCAAACTTTGTCTCCTCCCTCGTCTCCCAGATTTGACACTTTTCAAAAGTAGCAAGTATACAATTTTGAAATCCTCTTCAAATTCCTTCCTATTGTGTGAAATGGGCTATGCCACTGGCATAGAGCTATAGAACAGCTGGAAGAGGGGTTTGGGGCATAAGGCTACAAAGAGGTTGTGAATACAGTTTTGCAATCATTTAGTTCAACACTGAGAAAGGCTGGCTGCCTCTTTGGTTCTAATGCTCCTAAAGACTTGCTCTGTGAGAAGCAAACTCTAAAATCGAGATAAAAGGCTCTACTTTATGAGTATTTGGAATTTTATTCCAGATTCTTACTTGCCTTCTTTTATTTGTAAATACAAGAATTCCCTGTCTTACTTTACAGGGATTTTGCGATTCACAATAACATGTGCCCTGACACAAAATAGATACTCAATAAATTATGGTTATTTTTTATCCTAAGATTCCTTTCTTGTTATAAGATGTTCTTGGAGTGTTGCAGCTACTGAAAGTATAAACCTGAACTCAACTCAGAATCCTAGATTATCTAAATTCCACACTTAATTATCACAAAAACCCAACTGCTTGGAACTAGGGTAAATAAGGGATCCACAGGCAACACAGGCCACTTAACATCCCTGTCCTGGCTTCATGAGGGTCAATGCCAATTCTGCTCATTTAATCAGCAAAAAAATATCTGGATTCACTAAGTAATTCATAAAGCTTCAAACTAGTCCTCTCTGCACACAATAAAGAATTGGCAAGTAGGGGCACCTGGCTGGTTCAGTCCATGGAGCAGGGGACTCTTGATCTCAGGATTCTGTGTTCAAGCCCCACGTGGGGTGTAGAAATTACTTTCAAAAAATCTTTAAAAAAAAAAAAGACTAAGTAAATTACAAGAGGAAACGGCTTCTTCAGAGAGATTATTGCTCAAACAATTACATACAGCTTATCTCTTTTTTATAGTTAGTTATACTGGCTTTACCAGAGATTCTGGGTAACCCAAGGAAATGGACTTACACAAAATTTATCTTTATATCCATAACACCTTACACAGTTTCTAACAAATACAAATACAGTTTATACTATCCTTGTCTCAACAGGATTCAGAATAAACCAAACAAAGGAGATGGAGTACCCCAAGTGCTAGGAAAGCATAACTATGAATAGAATCAGCAGCTATAAGAGAAGTACAACGAGTAATAAGAACCTGATCCCACCCTCCCATCAGACACTCAGAATTCTTATATCCCTCCTAGCAAATGAAAGCATAAAATTTGTATACAGTGACTCATTAGTTTTTTAATTTGGGAGGTTGGACAATCAGCAAGTTATTATGCTAAACTCTTAGGTAGCAAAGTCCCAACAAGATCACTCTACCAGGACTATACACATTTTTTTTTTAAATGTAAAAAAAAGTACAAAGTTAACTGAGGATTTAAAGTAAAGGCCTCAAACCAGACTGCGGCCACAAATCAATGCCTACATATGGGTTTTGTGGGGGCTCATTCACTAACGTTTTTAAAAGATTAAATTTTAGGGGCGCCTGGGTGGCTCGGTTGGTTGGGCGACTGCCTTTGGCTCAGGTCATGATCCCGGAGACCCAGGATCGAGTCCCATATTGGGCTCCCTGCTCAGCGGGAAGCCTGCTTCTCCCTCTCACTCCCCCTGCTTGTGTTCCCTCTCTGGCTGTGTTTCTCTCTGGCAAATAAATAAAATCTTTAAAAAAAAATTAAATTTTAACTGTCAGCATTTAAATTGGAAATTTCATATAAAATTTCTCAGTCTGTTAACAAATGCCACTCTCTTGGGGAAAAAAAAATCATTGGGTACATATTCCCAGCAAGATCACTTGAATCACTTGAACTGAAACGAATTATCCTTTTAAACTGGTCTGTGCTCCCCAGCTTGCTCCAGTCTCTACCAGTTCCATTTTACAGATGAGGTGCCTAAGCTGACAGGTGTCTGAGCTTACAGATGAAGTGCTGTTAAAACCATAGCACTAGCAAAAAGCCTATTTGTGAATACACTTAACTTCAGGACTTTCACTCTTAAGCATTCTGCAACTGAATCTCCAAATAAAAGATAGTTAGCGATAAGAGAGGTATTTAAAGACATGAATATTTATATTAGCTTTATTCACAATGACCTAAAATCTGGAAGCAAACCCAAAATGGACAGACAGATTGTGGTATATCCATACAATAATAAGTATTCAACTGATACTCAAAATGACATGAAATCTCAAAAGCATTATTAACATTATGAGCAATCAGAGTCAAAAGATAACACATTCTATAATTGCATTTAAATGAAATTTCAGTAAAGATATACCTACAGTGATAAGAAGTAAATCAGTGATTGGGGCAAGGGGTGAAGCAGGGTCATACGGGAACTTTCTGTGGTGACAGAACTCTTCCATATCATGACTACATGTACAGGTAGTCAGATGACTGCATAGATTTTTCAAAACTAAAAAATTTGGTAAATTTTGTTTTACATCAATTATACCTCAGTAAAGCTGATGTGTTTAGAAAACACTATAAAACTACAGAGAAGACTACTACCATCTCTACCTGGTTAAGTTTGGGAAAGTTTCAGGAAAAGGTGAGATTTGAATTGAGTCTTGTCACAGAACAATTTTAAGGTGCATTAAGAAGTAGAAAACACAGGGGTACCTGGATGGCTCAGTTGGTTAAGCGACTGCCTTCGGCTCAGGTCATGATCCTAGAGACCTGGAACTGAGCCCTGCATCGGGCTCCCTGCTCAGCGGGAAGCCTGCTTCTCCCTCTCTCACTCCCCCTGCTTGTGTTCCCTCTCTAGCTGTGTTTCTCTCTGTCCAATAAATAAATCTTTAAAAAAAAAAGAAGTAGAAAACACAGCATATAAGTGGTTATATTCTGCACTGTAGCCTAATGAGAAATGACATCTCTGAATACAAAGGAAAATGCTTCATAAAAGGAAATTCACAGAGATGGATAATTAGTACTTGGAAGGTATCAAAACCAAGTTGATCTCACAAGATTTCCCAAAAGGGAATCAACTTGGACATTCGTTGCTGTTCAAATCAGAGGAGCAGATAGTGGGAACGACTGTTTTTGTTTTGTTTTTAAATGAAGCAAAATGAAGAGGAAAAGTAAGAGTCACGGCACACCTGGGCAGCTCAGCTGGTTAGGCGTCTGCCTTCAGCTCAGGTCATGATTCCCAGATCCTAGGTTTGAGTCCTGCATCAGGCTCCTTGCTCAGTGGAGAGCCTGCTTCTCCCTCTGCCTCCGTCTCCTGCTCCCCTTGCTTGTGTGTGCGCGTGCGCGCTTGCTCTCTCTCTCTCTCTCTCTCTCTCTGGCAAATAAAATCTTAAAAAATGAAAAAAGTCAAACAAAGGAGGGAAAGAAACCCAAAGGGAATATGGAAAGGGATGGAAGCAAGGAGGTGAGATAAAGGCAAGGGACGCCATTAGGTCAGAATAAAAGGTTATCTTGGTATTGACAGATTACAAGAAAGAAGAGAGCTGTGTCAGACCGTGATGAAGGACTAAAAGAAAACCAAAACTGATGGGAAAAGTGACCATCTAATCAAAGTCAAAGCCACAGAGAAAAGGGACCAGAGACCTGACAATGAAGAGCAAGCCTAGGAGAAGTAGAGGACAAGAGGAAAACAAAAAAGCCCTTTCCTCTTAAGTCTCACCAGGTAGTCTCCCCCTCATTCTCCATCTATCCCTCCTCCATGGCCATGGTCTTCTCATATCCAAACCCACCCCACACATCACAAACATCTTTTATTTTTTAAGTAGGCTCTACACCCAATGTGGGGCTCACACTCACAAACCTGAGATCAAGAGTCACAAGCTCCAACTGAGCCAGCCATGCACCCTACATATACCTTTTATACCTCCTTGACTGGACTAGAAAGCTTCCTTCACTGGTCTTCAAAACCTAGTTTAAATGGACCTTTGCTGTGAAGCTTCTGGAGAAGCTTTCGTCCAACTTTCTCAGGTGGAGTTAGAAGTCCCTCTCCATACTTTCAGAACATATTCTAAAAATTATCCTAATGTTAAACTGCAAGATCTTGTTTCCTCTAATTAGTCTATGGGCAATTCTAGTAGAGGATTCGACAGTAGGGATGAAAACCCTTACTAACAAGCATTTCACAAAACTATAAAGTCTTTAACAAGTAAGAAATTTTATACATCTTACACAAGTAGGAAGCTAAAAGCCTTGCTGTTTAAAGGAATTCTACAGTGAATCTTTTGAACAAGAATATAAGCACCATACCCCTAGTTTCTCCACATACCATCAAGGACCTTTCCTTAAAGTTTTATTTTTGTAATGCTTTAAGTTTCTGTTGAATGGCAAAAATATAATAGAAGGCAAAATGCATCAGGAATAGTACGTAGCAAAGAAAATTCCTCTCTAAAATAAAAATAAAAGCACCTTAAACTCTCAAAGGCAGAACACTATATACTAAAGAAAGTAAGTGTGCAAGAAGAATCTGAAGAAAACTAGAGGGCACAAAATCTGCAAGCTCATAATGCTTTCATGGGAAACTGCCAACGTCAACAATACCCAAAGATAAATAAGTAAAACTTGACTTTGTAACAAAAGATGTAAAAGTAGGTTTGGTGTTAAAAGGCCAGAATAGCAGGATGAAAATAAGGTTTCTGGGAATTAGTGGGAAGATGAGTGATTTAAAAAGTTGCCTGGGAGGAGAGTTTCAATATAAATTTTGGAAGAAAGGTCCTGAACTGGTGAAAATAGCATACAAGGCCTGGGCAGCAACACAATGGGATGGTGCTGCAGTCACCAAGTACCACTGCAGTCCCCTGCAACAAACTCTCTCCATGTCTAGCCCTCCCCACTTGGATGAATCAGACTTATTAACAAAAATGATTTTATAGTACTTCCCTAAGATGAGAAACACGGCTATACAGACAAATAATTGTCTCAAACTTCTAAGAAATAAGAGGTTCCACTCATATTTGCCAAACATGCAGAGATCCAAGTGTGCCAAGAGCTAATGACAAATCTAAAGCAGCAGCACAGGGTGTGTGTGTGTGTGTGTGTGTGTGTGTGTGGGCAGGTTTTGAAGGAATTCAACAAGTCTGATAGAATGCATCTGAAAAAAATCAACAAAAGAATTCAAGGGATTTTTAGACATCATCAAAATAGCTTTCCCATAAACTTTCTCAAAAGAAAAGGGTCAATTTTTAAATGAAGGCTTTTTGTTTCAGCAGATGTGATTAATTCCTCCCTTCCAACTAAGCCCAACATCTCTACTAACAGTAGACTGACTTACTACCTTCTAGAGAAGCAGTTTTTAGCAATGCACTCATTTAGTTAGGAAGTTCAGAAACACTAAAAGGTGTCAGGCACAGAGTGAGGCATTGGGGATATAAAAAGAGGCAGATTCTGACCTCAAGTTGCTCACCAGGTAGATAACATAAATGGGAAAATACTATACTGTGGTACTAATAAAGATAAACTGAGAGGTCATTAAACTATGAAAAAGGAAACTAAATAGAGATTTAAGAGGTGGTCCTAAGCAGCCAGAAATATTAGCAGAGTCAAACTACAAGAGCTTGAGAATATAATAACTGACAATTTCCCAGTATCCCACTGATAGATTATTAATCTCCCCCATTACAAATTAATAAACTGAATTACCCACAGTCACCCAGCCAAAGAGTAGGCTAACTAGAACTAGAAACAAGATTACAAGCCACATGATGCTTTTCCATTTTAAGAGGTCAATATATTCTCCCTTCTCAACTGTCATGCTTGCACTTAAAACTCAGTTCAAGTCAACAAAACTGGAGAAATATTGCACAGAAACAAAGCAAAAAGCTATCTGTGAAAAAATTAAGTATTTATCTATGTAATATTTTTAGGGTTTTAGCATCTCTGCTTCAGTGGGCACTTAGTACCACTTCACATTTTCCAAGGAAGGAGAGGGATAGCAATCTGTACCTTTTGGGATCTTGTTTGAAAGAGATTCCTACCCTATTTAGTAATTCTACAAATATCTCAGGCAATGGCACCATCGGTATGGCTTCCAAATTAACTGCATGATATATATAAGAACTCAGAGAGTTAAGTATTTACTCATTTGACTAACATCTCTTCAAACAGCTGTCAACAGTTTTGTTAGGAATGACACACTAAATGCACTTTTAGATCTCAACAGGGCTATACCCTTAACTATATTAAGATTCTTAGGTATCATATCCTAAAAAGCAAAAACTTTTCAGTGAGAATGCATCTCTAAGATAAGTAGGACTTAATATTCCAACATTTGCTTTAAAACATTTCTTTCAGGGGTGCCTGGGTGGCTCAGTGTTAAGCATCTGACTCGATCTCCACTCAGGTCCTAATGTCAGAGTCATGTGTCCGAGCCCGGTGCTCCATACTGGACATGGGGCCCACTTTTAAAAAGTCAAAAAATAAAGTTTTTTTCAGGAAAACATCTATTTTCAAATGAAATAAAAATACAGAATACAATGCTGCCTTGTGCTCTTTTCTAAAAATTCTTCAGGGCAAGAGATAATGTATATTCTCCAAGTGCTCAAATTACTAGCTGAAGTGCATGTTTATATTTTCTGCCGTATCTTTACATCTAAGTGATTAAAAGCCAGTGACTGATGTCTTAGAACAGGGGTTGATAAACAAACTACAACCTTCAACCACAGCCAGTTCCTGTAAATAAATTTTATTAGAATACAGCCCCAAACACATTATCTATGGTTGTTTTCATGCTACAATTTGCAGAGCTGAGACAGAGACTACATGGCCCACAAACCTAAATATTTACTATCTGACCGTGAACAGAAAAAGTCTGGTCAAGCCCTATCTTAAAATCATCAGACTAATGACCTGACAAATCATAGCTAGCTTAAGAGTTTAGCTAGCCTGCAAGATAAACTACTGAATACAATGAAAGAGAATTTTTCTCTCAAACATCCAAGTCAAAACCCACAGGGAAACAAACCTCTGCTGATTAATTCCAAGTCATATAATTGTCAATCCTGACTAGAAACTATATTAAAAAGCAAATGCTAGTTTTAGTTTAACTCTTTTAACAGTGTGCTACATTAATAAACGTACAACTCATTGTACTTTCACGGTCACTTGTATCGGTAACCACCAATCATACAAGTTGAGCCCACACAGAGTGAACTAGTAAACCAAGTAGGACATAGTCTTTCTAAGAGTCTTTTTTCGCTTGTCGAACAGAGAATGGGATGATAAGTGGAACACCCAAAATCTCTCCTTCTGGATGTATTTAGCCTCTTCTGTGTTCAATAGACTAAAAATTCCAAAGCTGGTATAGAAGTCATATAAAAGAATTACACCCAATTAAGTCGTGTCAGATCTATTTGCCATTCTTACTTTATTCTTTAAAGTAGGCCATTAGGCACAATGTGGTGTTTGAACTCACCACCGGAGATCAAGAGTGGCATATTCTACTAACCAAGCTAGCCAGGTGCCTCTCTTTGCCATTCTTAAGAAAAATCAATAAATAATAAACTAATACTTCTATTTGCTGTAAAAGTTAATTTAAGAACAGAAGTCTATGAAAAATCAGGGTTTATATTTTCACATATCATTCTTAAAAGAACCGAATAAAGCATGTCAAAACAATACAGAAATTGACAAGTCATTTATTTACCAATTATTATTTTTCTCCGGTTAACAAAATAGGAGATAATGTGAATTCCTAAATAAATACAGTCAACTCCTGAATGGCCTCTGCATGATACCCTAAGTGGTTAACCAAAGTGCATCAACAAACAGCCTGGTACCCTTGATCATACCAGTGCAGTCACAGGTTGTAAAGTGATGTTAACATAAAGCTAAATCAAGCATTAATAAGGCTGACAGGATGCCAAATAATCAGAAAACAAAGTAAAATAAATTATTTTCTAATTACTCATACCACTTCCCCCTTCATCTCTGGGGTTTCCCCAGCTATTTTGGATGAAAGAAAAATATATTTAAAAGTACAATCAAGTGACAACCAGTTTACCACAGATTACCAGATTTACATAAAAATCTTATTTTCTGCTTTTTAAAAAGAAATAAGTCAGATTTTGATCCTATTCCTCACCTGCAGGATATTCACAAGACAAAGTCCTAAAGAACCTTTAAATCTAAAAAATTTTCTCAAGGCTCACTTTTCCTATGAACTTGATTCACGTGAGCTACAAATTTATGTAAGCAGGAGGGGCAAATTACTACTAGGACTAGAAAGCGCGGGGGCGATCTTTAGAAGGTACCCTGATGAAAAAATAAAAACCCCACCCAGCTCTTAACTTTCTCCGTTTTTTCTAGTCCTGGTTTTTTGTGCAAAATCCAGAAAAGCAGAACTTCCTCCTCACTGCCTGCCTCTATGTGAGGCCTTGTGCCGAAATTCAGACCGCTAGCTATCCAACTACCTTCTTAAGGTAGTCTTAAAGCTCAAGCCCGCTCAGAAACAGCAAAAAGGTTTGCTTTCTTGGGTTAGAGGAGAGCAATTACAGGGTTTGGCGGCCGTAATTCTCAGGAAGGGTAGGGCCGAGAAAGAGGGAGAATCCAGAGATTGAGCTCCATCTAGTCCCAGGAACCACCCCCAGGGGCGGCTAGACTGCCCTCGGTACTTCCCTGCCTCCTCTGTTCGCTCGGGAGGGGAGAGCGGTGGGTCGGGGTCTGGCTCCCGGGACTGAGCTACTTCCTGGTCGGATCTGACTCGCCTTCGGACACCCGAAACGCCCCCGGCCCGTCTCCCTCGCCCTTTGCCCTGTCTCCTCCCCTCTCAGTGACCCACCACCACCGGTCCCCTCCCATCTAACATGGCCGCCCCACCCGGCCCACCCCCGGCACAGCCTAACTTATCGGGGAACCCCCGCGGCACCGCCTCCCCCACGTCCATTGGCGTAGCAGCCTCCATTCGCCTGTCCCATTGGACGGCATCGCCTGCCACTCCGTACTGAGGACTCCGCCTACGAGCGCTTCAAGCTGATTTGAGAAGACATATAAACAAATCCCGGAGGGAGGCCCCTCTCGCCCGTCGCTGGGGCGGAGACGGGAAGGGGGAGCGGCTACCCCAGAGACACCCCTGCCTGGATAGCCCCCCCACCCCCAGCCAGCGCCTCCTTGTCTCTTGCCTGCCGGGTTCCAACCTTCGTGGCCCCGGCCCTTCCTCACACGCCCCTCTCTCTCCACCCCCGCCAGCCTCGCCTCCCCTCCCTTCCCCGGCCCCTCCCACCCGCTCGCTTCTCTGACAGGCCGGTTGCCGGCAGCCGCGGCCCCGGGCTCGGAGGCAGCAGTGAAGGGCCGGGCGGCCTGGCAGGGCAGACGCCTGGCGTTGCCCACCCCTGGCCTAGCCTGCCGCCCACCCGTGGGTCTCCTCTACAGTCGCCCCGCGCTTTTATATAACCGTCCCGGGCCGGGGGTGGGGGAGGGGAACCGGAGACCCCGTGACCTGCCGGCGGCAGCCTGAGGCCCGCGCGCCCCCATAATCGGTCCTGGTCCCGGCCGCCCCGCGCCCTCCCGGCTCAGGGCCCCGGTGCGGCTGCCTCGAAGGCCAGCGGCCCTCCTCCGCCCCCCGCCCAGCGAGTCCCTCAGCCCAGGCCCCTGCAGGCTCTGGGCGGAGAGCAGCAGATCTCACCTGTGGGTGTGGGGCCGGCTCAGGGGCTGGGTCCGGTTCAGCCGCAGGGGCCGCGGCCCCTCTCCATGCTGCCTCGGTTTGTTTTGTTTATGTCCTTCCTGACGGGTTCCCGGAAATCGCGTGACTCGCCCCCCTCACGTGGGCCGCGGCGAGGAGGAGGAGGGAGGCGGGGGCCCGCCGGCCTCCGGCCAATCGGGAGGCGTTCTGCAACCCAGCCAATCAGGAGCTCGTCCCGGCTGGTCACCCCTGTCACATGACACCGGAGGGGCGGATTGCCGGGAAAAACCAGGAAGAGGGGGCGGAGCGGGGCTTCGGCGCCTGCCACTGCAGCGTGGGCGTGGGCGGTCTTTGATACAGAGCCACACTCAACGTTTGTAGAGGAGGTTCGTTTACAAAAGCTCTCCCATCAAATCAAGCGTTTTATCTGATCTCGCAACGACACGGTGAGGTCTGATGTGTTGTATACCCATTTATATTTACGTTTATGCCCATTTGCATTTACATTCTAAGTTCAGTGAAACTCGTAGGGGGCTACGGGAACCGAGGGCATTGACTTGAGAGGGATCGTAACAACTTTCTGTTTTATGAATGTCCTCCACATCTGAGCCTCTTAATTCGCTGAGACTGACCTTGCTTTCAGTCATTCGTTCATTCAGTTAGTATTTATTGTGTACGTAAGCCCGAGACATTGGGATCAATCGGATTGGGTACAACTTTAAGAGAAAGAATACCTGTATACTACTATACAAACAGAATGCTACTAAAAGCGCCTAGACAGACAAACCTTCCTAACACATGTGCCCGAGGTTTCCTTGTGCTCCCTAATCCTAATAGTAACAACAGCGACCCTTTGCTGCTGAACGTGTACTATGCAGTGGTTTCATCATCTCATTTAGTTAATCCTGCAGGTATGCGTAATGGTAATATACCGATTTTTGCAGATGGGGAAATTAAGGCTCATAAGGAGTACTCGCTCAAGGTCAGGCAGCTAGTAAATGAACCAGCTGGGCGCAAAACCCAGGTCTGTTGCCACAGCCTGTGCTCCCAGACTGCTCTTTATATTAAGGGCACAGAAATATCTCTTCTGAGCACAGGGCAGAAACATGATTTCAGTAAGCACTGAAGAAGTTGGATTAGAGAACAGAAATGCTTGGCCAGATTAAATCTCCATGCCAGATGTTACCCCTCAGGATGCCAGTTTTTCTTAAGAGTAATTGCCTTAGAAATCGTGGCTCTCCTTTGCACAGACCTAGGGAAGTAGTATAATGTTAAAGTCAAAACCATGGACTTTGGAATCAGAAAGATTGTAAGTTTCAAGAGGGCAGGGATTAGCCCCACTGTTTCTTCTCTACTTTTATTTTATTTATTTATTTTTAAAGATTTTATTTATTTGACAGAGAGAAACACAGCTAGAGAGGGAACACAAGCAGGGGTAGTGAGAGAGGGAGAAGCAGGCCTCCCGCCGAGCAGGGAGTCCGATGTGGGGCTCGATCCCGGGTCTCCGGGATCATGACCTGAGCTGAAGGCAGTCACCTAACCAACTGAGCCACCCAGGCACCCCTCTTCTCTACTTTTAATACTTGCCATATAGGCAGTCATTATATGCTGGTTGAGTAACAGCCTGGATTTGAATCTTTGCTCTACCACATGTTAACCAGCAGAAATTATTTAACTTCTGAGGTTCCTCTGTAAGGAACTCATGGGGTTGATGTGAGAATTGAGTGGAAAATTTCACATAAAGCACTTATCACAGTGTGCTGCATATAGTGGGCATTTAATGAATGGTGTATTATTAGATTGTTTCAAAGACATCATTTAGAAGATACATTGTAAGCTAAATGGTAAGTATGGATAATTCTAGACTTTAACAGTTTTTTAACAGCCACTAAAATAATACTTACGTAGTATTGATAGGTGGTATATGTAGATACCTAAGGAGAAGATAAAAGTAAATCTCTCCTCTGCATCCTTCAAAATGCCTTAGGGGTGGGGTGCCTGGGTGGCTCAGTTGGTTAAGCCACCGCCTTCGGCTCAGGTCATGATCCTGGAGTCCTGGGATCGAGTCCCACGTTGGGCTCCCAGCTCCACGGGGAGTCTGCTTCTCCCTCTGACCTTCTCCCCTCTCATGCTCTCTCTCACTCACTCTCTCAAATAAATAAATAAAAAAAATCTTTAGCAAAATGCCTTAGGGTCTCAGTACCCAGTGAAGGAGTATTTTCCCTATTGCACAGGAAGTAGCAGAATTATAATTTTCTTTTTTAAGTCTAATATAGCACATCCTAATCTTCCATATCGACTGGAGTTTAAAATTGAAACACCAAAAGAAAATCTTGGGAAGTTTGAGTCTGTTTCCTCTTACTTGTTCATATTTGATACCTGCATTAAATCTCCATGCCAGATGTTACAGACCACCCTTTCTTGTAATACCTTGTTTGGAAAAACTCCAGCAGATGCCTGTTCTTTCACTGTTCCACTGCCCTTTTGACAGTCATTTTCATATTTCTGCTGAGCAACAGTCTGCTTGGGTCAAGGAGCAACCTGATTCTTCTAGCATGTGGCTCTGCCACTGAAGGAGCTCACTAGTGAATTATGTTGGATTCCCACCTTTGCATCTTCCCTTGTCTCAGAAAGGACAGTTTTAGTTAATGGAGACCTTTCCATGGTTTGTTAATGACCATATTCTGCTCTGAAGTGAATGAAATCACTGACTACCAATTGATTTGTGTTTATCTGGGTATTATCCTGCCAGATTGTGCCACAATCAAAATTGGCAGGAAATTGGGACTCAGGAATAGCACTGGCTTGAGGTTCAGGAGACTCTTCTTGTTTTAGCCACAAAGTAGTAACCAACTGCCATCACCTGTTCCAAAGTGCTTAACCTTGCTTCTGCACAATCAAAAGCCTAAGCCAAAAAACGTGTTAATACAAACATGACACAATGGGGGAAACAAAGCAATAGTTAGGACTCCACTGAATTCTTAAAAATAAATTATTTATTTTTTGATTGGGTAACATATATACAGCACAAAATTCAAAAGGTACAAAAAGATATTCAGTGAATATTAAATCTCCCTCCCACCCCTGTTCCCTGGCCACACATTTTCCTCTCCTAGAAGCAACCAGAAATACCCATGCTCTATGTATCCTCCCAGTGATATTTTCTGATATGCTGACATTTCACACACTTTAAACCTTGAGGTATTTGAAATGCTTTTCTTGGACCCAAGACTTCAATTTGAGCAATACTTACTATGAGATCCAGGATGATGGGCAGGACCTCTCTAGGTTCCACTTTCTTCACCATGAGGAATCTGGACTCGAACTGGATGTTCTCACCAACCTTCTAACTTTTAACATTGAGTTCTGCAAACTAAGAGTTGCCACAGGTCCGAACTTCCCTTATGACCTAAAGTCTGCAGAGCACAGACTGAGCCCTGCCAGCTGATTATGTACACATCTAAATGAGTGTTATCCTTTTGAGTCTAAGTGTTTTCTTTCCCCACCCCTCTGGACCTGTATGATACCTTAACATTTCACAGCTTCAGACGTGAGATTAATTAACTCAAAGCTGGAAGAACTCCAGGAAAAGCTGTGTCCTCACACTTTTAAAAACTGATTTTCTTCCTGAGGGGACTGGAGCATTGTGGAGGGTGACTCTAAAAGACACTGGTGCTTAGCAGTTGGTACCCATCCCTCACTCACCTCTCCTAACAATAATTCTTTGGGGGAAGAAGAGTTCAGTTCTTCCCCCTGTCTTAACCTCTCAACAGGATGGAGTATTCTTTATGTAACAGCTCTGAGCTTTGGTTTCTTATTTCTCCCGGAGAGCACCAAGTTCAGTCCCAAGGCTCTTTTCTAGTTTATTCATTACTTATTTACCCTGATTCATCACTCCCCACATGCAGAAGCAGGCCTGCCATGAGACAGGAACTTAATAACTGCTGTGGTCCAAATCTTCCTCATCCTCCATGACTCAAGATCCCACATCTTTTATGAAGACTATTTCTACCATGTCTATTACTGCCCTCATTAATATCCTTTCCTCTACCACCCAACTGAGCACTTAAGTACTTGTTGCTCTGTACTATTCATGTGTGTTATTATGTCCTCAATTAAATCAAGTGGTCTACCACTAATACATCCTTGAATTATGGAGAATGCAAGGCACGTCACTAGACAGCATAATCCAGCCTGTATTTAGTTATGGGTAGGGGAAGAGAAGAGAGAGAAATAAACTGACATCTTTGGAGTGTCTAATGTATACATGAAGACACAGTCCTCACCCTGGAGCAACTCAGAACCCGAACGAGAGTGACATGGAAAGCTTACAGTACAAAAGCTGAGTTTGTACGAGGGGAGGCTCTGTTGCAGGGCTTAACAACATGATACTCAAGTGTTTCCAGGCCACTTTCTTGCTAACTTATTTGGGCAAGATACTAAGTTGACTGTTCTTGACTTCTGTCATGCATCAGGTTGGTTTTGAGTCTCAAATGCAGAACCTGATGGATGATAGTGCTCAAGTGTTGGCTCCCCTGTCTCTGACCTTCCAAGGAGGAACGTGATGAGAAACTTCTTAGAAGAAAAGCGGCAGCAAAGAGAAAGTAACATGGCAAGAGAAGGCAGCCAGCAACTCAGACTGTTTTGTGATTCCATGATCTTCCAAGGCAGCATTCCTATCAAAATTGTTTTGTCTGTTTTGCCACGACTGAAAACTTCTAGGACAGTGAGTAGCCCCTGTGGAGTTTTGTTTTCTGGTTTGGTTTTGTTTTTTGTCAGCACAGAGCTGAACATACAGTTGGTATCAGCAACTCTAACTGATAGCGAGCCAGGAAGCCAGGGAGTGAGAACAATCTAGCATTTGTTGTAGGAAATACTCCCAAAGGCCAGGTACAATAAGACATTCTTGTTGGTGAGGCCCAAAGTAGGCCGATAAAAACAGAGAGTGGAGGAACAGATCGATAAGCACCAGGAACCAAGACCTGTAGTTATGATAAGAGTTTGCTGAACTACAGACTGAGACACTCCGAAAGAGCAAATCCAGTGTAAAACTATGAAGCTGGATTTCCATATCCAGGAAGCGAATAGTCCAGAGGGGTTGCTAAAAGAGAGAAGTAGTAAAATAATAAAATATTATTATAAAGTTAAATAGTAAGTAGTAAAATAATAAAATATTATTATAAAGTTAAATTTAGTTTATTTAAAGAATAAAAAGTTCAGAGAGCAAAGAGTGAAGCTGGGGAGGGGGATCCTTGTATCCAATGTTTTTATTTTCCCCACAAATTCACGATGTCATAAATTTCCCTCGTGCGACCGTGAAACCAGGGATGGTGGCCACCAGTGTTGAGTTTTCCTCCTGTCCTCACAGGGCTCAGCCCAAGAGTCAGAGGTGTAAAAGAAATAGGTGTCATATTCTGCACCTGTTTTCACACACCAGTCGGCAGTGAGACATAAAGTGGAGTTACAAACCTGAATGCCAACTGCAGATGCTATCCTGTTAGGATGGGTGATCCCAAGAGGAAGCCATCCTCATTCGCCCCCATAGCTCAGTGCCCAGCTAGGCTCCTGCGGGGCTGCCTGCCTTTCCACACAGAGCCTCAGGGCACCTTGTCCACCCAGGCAGCACACCTACTACTCAGGCTAACGCCAGAAGGATTATGGCTGCTGGAGTCCTGGTAAGCTGGCCACAGCCCTTTACTGGTGCCCCTACAACCAGTCAGCTCAAGAGGAGGGGGCTTCCTGCCCACTTATCCAAGCATCTCTTCCCAGCTTGGCAAAAGAGGAAGTCACTTTTGGGAAAATTGGGAGTAAGGGTGGAACCTGAAGTGATATTTAGTAGGGGGCATTTCTCTTCTAAAAGAGGTAAGTATTAACAGGTTTAGGCTCCTATAAACATCTTGGGAGAAAAGAGGACCAGGTTGGTGGTCTTTTCTTGTCCCTGGGGATTGGGGAACACAGAGAAGCTGGCACTAGTAGGAAGGAGAGAGATGTGCGATAGATGGGCTCTTTGCCCTGTCCTGCCCCAGTTGTAGTCTGGTGAAGGGCAAAGTCGTTAGGGCCTGGCACACAGCAAGCAGCAGGTAAGGGTCGGCTATATTGTTGATATTGTTATTTGTTTTAGGTAAACTCTGCCCAAGCCCATGACCCCGAGATCAAGAGTCACATGCCCCACCGACCGAGCCAGCCAGATGCCCCTATTGTTGATATTAACAGTGATTCTGAACTTTTCTAGGGAGCAGATGAAAGCCATATACTTGCTCCCCAGAAAAACATACAAGTATACACACACCTAATTTCCCAGATGATTTCAGGGGCTATCCTCTGGGTGAAATTGGCTGTCACATAACCTCAGTGTCTCCAACTGTAAAACAGGACTCTGCCCCCCTTGTTCATACGATACTCTATGTTGGGAAGCTGGAGGTGAGGAAGGTGCTGACTGCTGGGTAGGCCACGGCATCTGGCTCAGGTCTCTAGGTTCCTCTTCTGCCTTTGCCCACTGCTTAAGAGTGGGTGCTCCTAAGGTCTCCAGCCTAGACTGCATCCCTCCTCACTCTACACACTCTTCCTGACCCCCTTATCTGCACCCACAGGCGCCTCCACACTAGTGCCCTATATCCCCAAGCCCAGCACAGTCTTCCTGCCCAACTTCCAGACCCACATAACAAGGGCCCATTGCGATCTGCTCCTGCATGCCCCGGGTAACTGCAAATTCTCTTTGCTCACAGCTGAACTCATCACTGCCCCCATCTCAGTGAAAGGCTCCAATGTCCACCCAGCAGGGAACCTGCCTGCAGTCCTTGACTCCTTCCTGTCCCTTAACAACCGCCCTCAACCGCCCTCCTGCAACATCCGGCCCATCAATAATCTGCATGTGCTAATATGTGCTAGCCCCCAATACACTACTTCTCTAGCTCCATTTTATTCCTATCACCCTAATCCAGGATACTTCTCCCTCTGAGACTCTCACAACAGCTTCATCAGTTGTTGACCTAGCTCTTAATCATCGTCTGGATTTACTCTTAAAGGTTATTTCCTTCAAGAAGCCTTTCCCCCACTATTAGTGTTTCTAGTGCTCTCACTCAGCAACCATACATCCAAAGCACAGCACCTGGCTATCATGGGCTCCACCCACCAGGAGCGCCTGGGAACCAACTGTCTCTCCCTGCTAAACGCTAAACTCCAGGAGCTCAATGCTGAGTATCTTCTGCTTCTGTCTCAAGCAGGTAAGATCAGGACATCAGAGAAGAGAAGCTGAAAATACCTGTTGAATGTTGTTGAAAAGCTTTTGTGGCTTGTAAAGCCACACTTCGCTTCTCAACTCATGCTTCCTCAAATACATCGCCTACTTTTACAAAACATCTGCTCTACTTGTTCTGTTTTGGAGTGGCAACCCACAGTGTAGTACCACACTTTGGACAGTGTAAAGAAACTATGGAAACCATGTCAAAATCCTGACAGCAACTTAAGTCGAAGCCTCACCGGATTCACGTGGGTAGCAGTGTGTTATTGAGCTCCTTAGCCACTAGAATACTTCTGTTTTAGAGTTGGCGGGGGTGGAGAGGTGAGGGGGTGGGTTGTGCAGGTGAGAGTTGGGGAAAACAGGGCTAATGCATTTCACAAGGAGAGGATTTTAACTGAAGCAGTAACACAGCCTCAATGAAAGACTTGCTTGGAGCAGTTGGGAGGGAAAGAACAGTGGGGCTTATTCTAACCTGTGTGGGATCCCAGAACATTAATACCCCAGGCTTCTACTTTTCTATGTGGGCAGAATCAAAATCAATGCTCCCTTTTCATTTCACCATGCTGTCACTGTAAGCACCTATACAAAAGGAGGCCAGAGTTTTATAAGCTGAATGCTCTGTACTCTGTCCTGCACAATGGCAACAGTTAATCAGAATTGCTGTGTGAACTTGCTGATTTTCATTCAGAATAGCTTCAGTGTTTTAATAGATCTAGCTGACTTCATTTCCCCTCACCCTGAATTACTTTTTTCAAGACTGTATTTATTAATCTGACACAGAGTGAAAGAACACAAGCAGGGTGAGCAGCAGTGGGAGAGGGAGAAGCAGAGGGAAAAGGAGGAGGAGGCTCTCGGCCGAGCAGGGAGCCCAATGCGGGACTCGATTCCAGGATCCTGGGATCATGACCCGAGCCAAAGGCAGATGCCCTACATCCGAGCCACCCAGGCACCACTGAATTACTCTTAAAAAACAAACAAACAGGCAAACAAAAACCAAAAATCCCCCCAAACCGTGTGTGTTATGTGTTACAATGTTTGAAGGAATAGTAACACTATTCTGACAATGGTCGCTTCCAAAACATCTCTCCCCCCCACTATAAAAGTAATACATACTCTGTGTGGAAAATATACAAAACTGCAAAAGAAATATCAACATTTTGGTCTATTTCTCAACAGGCTTTTTGCTATGTACATAAGTTTAAAATCCTGTCTTTTTTCCTGAATATTCTATTATTTTTTTATTACAATAATTTTTATTTCTTTTTACTCAAGTATTACCTTTTCACTGGAGAAAATGCTAAAAAGGAAAAAGAAAATTTGAATCATTTGCAGTTGCCATCCAGAGGCAATGTTAGTACTTTCATCTTCCCAAATTCATTTCTCAACAACATTGCAGAAAAAAAAAATTATTAAATGCACCACGACAGTCCTTCAGTTGGATGCAGTACAACTTCTTTAAGCATCTCCTTATGTTGGGCATTAAGGTTGCTTTCCATTAATTGTGCTATGATAAATATCCTTACGGTAACTATTTTATACTGTGCTTTTTTCTTCATTGAAAATTAAACATTTTCTACAATTAATTCCATCCATTCAACTTTTGAGAGAAAGTTGAAATAAAGGAGCAGGGACAAAAGTAATACATAACTTTTGCCTAAAGTCCCATCTTCATTTTAAATATATTTGTTCTTCAAACAGAAGAGAGCACTTTCATAGAAGGATGGGTTGGTGAAACCACTGTTAATATGCCTAGATGTATACTTTAAGATAAAATTTAAATATAGTTAGTAAAGAAGCAACTGACTCTTCAAATTTTTGGAAGATGAGATCCAGGGCCAAATCTTCCATGAGTCCAAGCAACAATTTAAAATAATTTCTCGCAGGGATGCCTGGGTGGCTTAGTTGGTTAAGTGTCTGCCTTGGGCTCAGGTCATGATCCTGGGGTCCAGGGAGCATCAGGCTCCCTGCTCAGTGGGGAGCCTGCTTCTCCCTCTTCCTCTACCTGCTGCTCCCCCTGCTTGTACACTCTCTCTGACAAATGAATACATAAAAATCTTTAAAAAAAATAAAATTATTTCTCGCAGTGCTTGAGTAGCTCAGTGGGTTGAGCACTGGGACTCTTGGTTTCGGCTCAGGTCAGGTCATGATCTCAGGGTCATAAGACTGAGCCCTCCTGGTGCTCTGCACACACTCATTGGGGAGTCTGCTTGAGATTCTCTCTCTCTCTCTCTCTGCCCCTTCCCTCACTCATGCACACGCTCTCTAAAATAAATTTTTCTTTTCTTTTTTTAAACAGGGGAACGCACAAAACCACTTCTCAATTTTAACACTTAACATCGTTAAAAAACTGGCCAGAAGAAATGAAAAGCACTTCCAAAGCAATGCCAAAGTAATATATGATAAACTATCGGTGGGCCAGTGATAAGGGTACAGACATCATAATATGTTTAAAGAAAACAAAAACATTGTTCAAAGAAAACAATGACCCTCAGACTACATCTTAAATCATGCCAGAAATACTCCCATGCTGGTGGAAGAGCTTGCAGGATTCACATAGAACCTGGAAGGGCAGGAAGGATGTGGTCCAGACACTTATGTTAGGATTATTTCTAAGAGATCCATCTCTCTGCTCAGAGCTCAGGCCTGGATCCTGGTGTGTGTCTTTGATTTTTCTGTAACCCAAATACCAACGAAAAATCAAAAGGGAAACCGTATGTAGAAAAAAAAAATATCAGTTGCCTGCCCCGCTTAGGGCCTGTCTTTAAAGTCATCAGGGGATCCTAGCAGTTTGGTCACTTCTTTGGAAAATACTCTTTATTATTAAAAGTTACAAATCATCTTCACCAACAACATCTCACTTGGTAACAAGCTTGTATAACAGAAAAGGCAGGTATTTTCTCCACTTTATAGATGAAAAAACTGAGGCTTAGAAATTAAAGGATTTGCTCAAGGTTAATACTGCCTGCAAGTGATGGAGTGAGACTGCAAACCTGGGGCCTCTCCTATTCTAATGATCATGCCAGGAGTCCACACTGCGTTCATTGGGACAGGCTTTGGAGGAGTAGGACATTTCCAATATCCTTTTAAAAGGCTGGATGTGGCTCCTTCCAAGCTGGGGTCCTGGCAATTGGTGAAGCAAGAGAACTATCAAATGAAATGTGACTGGCAGCCACCCATCCATCTCAGGACGATGGGCTGTGTTGTAACAAAACGGGTCAATTACTAGGAATCAGGTGGGGAGAAAACACATAACCAAGTTTACATATTACTTACACTTAATATTTGCAAAAATGTCATCAATGAGGAAACAAGTTCAAACGTTAAGTGACCTCCTGGACAAAGGGAACTTAGCCAGTTTCCCCTCACAAAAAAATGAGTTGATCTCCTCATTCCCTCATTTCAACAACAGCCATAAAGCTAGGTGATGACAGTCACAGTACCTGGCCTTCAGGGGCTTGTGATCAATCTTTCTAAGAAGTCTCTGATCTCCAACCTGGCTAGGAAATGAGTTCCTTTCTTCTTCACAGGCTTTCTGCTGAGGCTGTTAGGGCCTCACTAGCAGTAAGTCCCACTAGGGTTTGGAGAGAAGCCTCTAGGTCCTCTCTGGGGGATGATCAAAACCTCTCTAGCACAGAATCAGCCCCTTCACTGCCCACATCCTTGTGTTTCTCACTGTTATTAATGCAGCGAACACACTCATCTTCCTGACTTGTGTCCGCAGGAACTGGATCTACCAAGTGGCAAGTCCAAACACAAAAAGCAATATAATCCAGTTGACTTCCCAAAATGTCTAATTGAGAGCAAATGGGAAGTACAAAAATGGATTAGTACAAAGTGACAAGAGTAAGGCAGGACCCAGGGACCTGGACTGGCTAGGGTCATGACCTCTGCTTTCAACCATGCCATTAAATTGGAACTGTGCCAAACCATGATCAGAAACGCTGTCTTCCGTCACTGCTGCAACGACACCAGAGCTAAGGCCCGCTGTGCTGAAACAACACAGGCTCCCTATCAGCTAATGCCATATGCTGAACTCAAGACAGTCGAGAACAACACTCAAAGGAAGCACTGCTGCATTAGAGACATCACAAGGCTCAGCTTCAAAACCATGGTGCTCTGCAAGAAAGCAGTGCAGAGTGGCATTGGGAAGGTTTTAGGCTGACCCCCAGTGATAATGGATGCAGGGCCTGACTTGAAGAATCTGGGTAGACAGCTGCAATGGAGTCATACTTCCCCCCTGGTTAGGGTTCAAAGACTGAAGCATCTTTTTGTTCCCATAGTAACCACCAGCATTGCTTTCTTCGATGACAAATATTAAGGTCAAGTGAATTATTCTGATGGGCGTCAGCCTGGTAGAATTCTTCCCTAATACCCGAAACCCAAAGTTGCTTCCAACTTTGGGAAAGGCAGGGTGGAAAGTAAGAAGGGCTCTAGAGGGGAAACTAAAAAACATAGATCCTACTCCCTGGTCTGTGTCTGACCAGCTGCATTAAACTAGGAAAGCAATCTCCCTGTCTGGGCTCAGATTCCATATCTAGAAAACCATGGGGTTCACTGGTGTTTGCCACTAATGGTCCCTCCAGTGTTAGATACTCAGTGTTTTATGGATTCCATGAAATTAGCTAATGAGACCCTTTTGCTGCAAATGTAAAGTATGGAGTTGCCTCTCAAGAAAATTCAAAGTTCAAAATAAAAGTAAAGAATGAAAAGAAATAAATGAAAGCAGGACAGCTATTTCAACTTGAAACTCTTGTTATAAGAACAGCAAAGCAAGGCTTTGGGAGGAATAGAAAAGCACAAACTGCAAAACAGGAAATCCATTCTTGGCTTGGCCGGCAGTCAAAAAGCCATGGGCTGGTGAAAATTTAGATCCATTTAAAATTTTAATTTCTTAAAGCTAATAAAGTCCCCAAATTAGTGAATTATTCAGATGGCTGTTACCAAAACACAGAATTACTGTCCCATCCCAGGCTTTCTAATCTGTCCTGATTTCTCTAGTCCTACTTGTGAGGGTGAACTGCCAGTTCCTTGTGCCTCTGCTGGGTACAGACCCTCTAGGTGCTCACCATCATAACCACTGTTTTACGGACAATGGTCTAACATGGCCTCGAATTACAGTTCTATGCAGACTGACCTTCTCTCTCAGATTGTATATCAGCTCTTGAACTTGCAGGGACCTCAATTCCCACACCTTTGACTCCTCCAGTGCCCTGGCTACAGTAAGCACTCAGATGATTACTAATGATTAAGAAAAGTACTCAAAAGTACTCACCAGTTTCCTCAGGTACGTCAAACTACATGACCAGGTTTGTATGTCCAACCTCAGTTTGAGCTACAAAATCATTTTTTTTTTAAACGCATCATCAAGAGATAAAAGCTTACAAAAGTGAACTTAATAAACACTGAAACCAGATTTCCACAGAAAGCAGAAAAATAATTTATTCCAGTAGACGGCAGAAATAAGAAAGTCACCCTGAAAATAGAGTTTGGTGTAATTCTGTTGGGACAGATATTCCCTCTGCACATGCTCTCCTACTGACTGCCCCACTGGATTCTGCCTTGTGACAGTTAAGTACTTTGCTGAGTCCCATGCTGTGACCAGGCAGCAGTCATCTTCGAATTCACAGGTTGCAAGGAGAAAGCAATGTATTTCCCAGAAGAATAGCACCTTCTGTCTCAGAAGAGTGCATCGACGCTGTACAGAGTCAGCACAGTTTAGGTTAGGTAGGCACATAATTCATTGAGATGTAAAAAAGGTGACAGGAAAAAATACTGCATTGTAGAATAGGATATTCAAATATGGTGTGAATATTTAAGGCAGCTGATGGCCAAAAGAGGCGAGTCAGAGAAGGCGGTCTGGGTGTGGAGTTGATTTTGCATCTAGAGGAATTCTCTTCGTGACCTGCAAAACAAAGCCGGTCTAATAACTGATCCTTACGCCATCCTTAAGAGGGCAAAAGGTTAGTAATATCAAGAAAAGTCAATCAGGTCAATAATTTAAAAATATATAGGTGCTCAATAAATACTTGAATAAAAAGTAGGCTCAATAATGTCCCAGTTTGGGCAGGTTTTGCAGGGCTGTGACAACAGGTCCGATTACCAAGGACACTGCTAAACTGAAGACCACGAGTTAATGGTTTGACTGTATCATGGAAAGCAGGAAGTTGACTCAGACTGATCCTACTGGAATCTAATGAGTTCACTTCAAAAATCTGTATTTGCCCCTATCCTCTTACAGCTAGCAAAACAGTTAAAACAGGAATCCTCACACATCAAACTGAGCAGTGGTCGCATAAACTCCTTTATACAAAGCTTATTTTAAAGAACTGTATAGGGGCGCTGGGGCGGCTCAGTCGGTTAAGCATCTGCCGTCTGCTCAGGTTATGGTCCCAGTGTCCTGGGATCGAGCTGTTATCAGGTTCCCTGCTCAACGGGGAGCCTCCTTCTCCCTCTCCCTGCCACTCCCCCTGCCTGTGCTCTCTCTAGCTGACAAATAAACAAAATAAATCTTTAAAAAAGATAAAATAAAGGACTATATAAACAAGGCCACATATGCCACTTTCAAAATTAAAAACCAATAAAGAGAATATAAAAATTAAGTAAATAGTGCCTTTCAAAGGAAATTTCCACACAAAGCCTGAGTTGGCAGAAAAGAAAAACAAGCTGGTTACAGGGCATCTGGGTGGCTCAGCTGGTTAAGTGTCTGCCGTTTCCAGCTCAGGTCATGATCCCAGGGTGCTCAGATGGAGCCCTCATCAGGTTCCCTGCTCAGCAGGGAGTCTGCTTCTCCCTCTGACCCTTCCCTACTGTGCATACTCTCTCTAATAAATAAAATCTTTAAAAAAAAAAAAAGGAAAGAAAAAAGATGACAAGCTGGTTATGACACACAATTTGCCAGAATGTTGAGCGTTAGGTGCAGGTGGGCGAGGAGCTACTAAAACTAGGAAAAGACACAGTTTATAGGCAGGCACATCTGACAAGACTGGAGGTCAAATAGTACACAGGAGATCAGACGGGTCTTTGAGGTTTTCCCAATCAGTGGGCACAACCAGGAGAATCCACAGGGCAGTGTGGTAAAATGATGGGTTTCCCAAGGCCTGGGGTCCATAATGCCCAGGAACAAACACAAGACAGCTAGTAAAAGTTCTACTGGAGCCAGCTGGGGCAGTCCAATCACCCTCAGTACGGAAAGCACCAGACTGCAGGACCCACTAAGGAGGGACACTGCTAACAAAATACATTCAACTCAAGATATAATCAGAGGACTGTTTTTATAATGTACTAGGGAAATAACCACCTCAGGCCAGGGAGGGGCAATTACCAGAGCTACTGGTTTCTTGTAGCCTCGTGGCCTCATAAAACCTTTAATCTAACGATCATTTCCTCTTCTCCTCCTTAGGCCCCCAGAGCAGTCCATCTGCAAAGACCTAACTTCCAGGCCAATAATAAATTTAACTTGTGAATACAGATGTTTTTTGTGTTAATTTTTTATGAAGCGCACAGGTTAGACCTCCTCATAGTTTAAACCTTTTTGGACACAAAAGTTTTGGAAAAGGAAGTCTTCACCTTTGGAAAACCATACAGAAACAGAAAAATTTTCACTTAAGCTCAATGATACCAGTCCAAGATCAATGTGATGGTTATATTAAATGGCGTAGACTTGTGGTTTGATTTGGGAATGAATTAAAGTTAAACACATATTCTACTTGTCTCTGACATGAAGCAGCTGTTTGAGGGTGGGTGGGGAGTAACTCAACCAAAGGGTCCATGTTCTCATTTTATCAAATAAGGAAATCACTAAGGCTACTTTCAGATACAATGAGACAATGAAGACAACATAAAATTATTAAGGGCAGAACCAGCAAATCTGTTCAGGGGAGGATGAGTGAATATATTTTTTTAATCAAAGGTTTCATTTTTATCTATATTTTTTCATTTTAGATAAATTCACAAAACAATTCCTTCTTGGGGCGCCTGGGTGGCTCAGTTGGTTGGGCGACTGCCTTCAGCTCAGGTCATGATCCTAGAGATCCTGGATGGAGCCCCACATTGGGCTCCCTGCTCGGCGGGAAGCCTGCTTCTCCCTCTCTCATTCCCCCTGCTTGTGTTCCCTCTCTGGCTGTGTTTCTGTCAAATAAATAAAATCTTAAAAAAAAAAAATTCCTTCTTTACAATTATGTGTTAGATACGTGCTTATTGTAGATTAAACTGCAAGAGACATTTAAGCAAATGAAAGGTATGTGTATTTAACAAGTCAAGGCAATGCACAAGATGAATGCAAATACTAGAGAGCTAAAAACATCCACAGAGAAAGGAAATCCCTTTGAGACCAAGTGGCCAGAAAAGAAAGTACAAGGTTTTGCAAGCTGTACACTCTAAGAGAAAACATGAGAAAGAATTGAGAGAACAGGTGAATGAAAGCAAGAGAGCAAAGAGAATGCAGAATAGTGTGTTTACTAATCTGCCTCTTAAATTAATGAATGTCATAGGGCAGTGAGAGATAGGAAAGGCTAGGCAAAATTCATTAGGTCAAGAACATGGAAATGGCAGGGCTGGAACCAACAGGTCTCTGAGCAAACTAGTAAAAGAAAGGCTGCAAAGTGGTCTGAAGGCAGCTGGGCCACCAACTTAGGAAGCTGGACATAACTTGCAGGTTGGTCATTCTTACTTTTGTAGCTCATGGGAACTTTGGTGACCCTGACAAAAGCTGTGCTTACCACATGTGACAGAGCATTCCAAGGGGCAGGTACCCACTAAACTCAGGGACTTCAAGTTTGAAAAAATGAAAACCCTGCCATAGCCTATGGAGAACTAGTGAAAGCTTCTGGGGCAAGCAGTGATCTCTTTCAGGAAGTGCTGCATCAGGAAGACAAACGGGGTGGTGTTTTGTAGATATGGTAACTGTAGAAAGGGGGGCCTGATGAGGAGCCCCTGTAGTAACTCCGAGCCACAATGATCTGGGTCAGAACTTAGGGAGTCCAAAGGAGGAACAGGGAGGAGGGGCAGACATAAGAGCCATTAACAGGATCAACTGGATTCAAGGAAGAGGTGAAAGAAGTGATTGATTGAACAAGGTTCTAACTCAAAGTGACAGCAAAATCTCTAACCTCAGGAATTGAAACAGACGTGACACTTTGAAGTGGCAGCAGGATATCTGGTCAGAGAGAGCAGAGTAAAAGATACACTTTTTTTTTTTTTTAAGATGTTATTTATTTATTTGACAGAGAGAAACACAGCAAGAGAGGGAACACAGGCAGGGGGACTGAGAGAGGGAGAAGCAGGCTCTTCGCAGAGCAGGGAGCCCGATATGGGGCTTGATCCCAGGTCTCCAGGATCATGACCTGAGCCAAAGGCAGTCGCTTAACCAACTGAGCCACCCAGGCGCCCCAAAAGTTATACTTTTTAACCACAAGACACCTTGCATCGTTTAACTTTTCACAAATATGGCTTCATTCAACCTCTCAACAAATCACAAACGTCTTCAGAGCCCACAGCCTTCCCTGAAATCCCCACTTGGTACCACACACCTCATGAACACTCAAGTATTTTTGGAATGCATAGAAAAACAGCTCCCCCTGGGCAGATGCCTAATGACCAATACACTTTATTCCTCTCCTGTCCAGACTCTGTAATAAAATACGTCTGCCCTTTAGAATGACAATAAGCCATATAAACTCATCTACAGTATTACAGTGATGTGGTAAACCACCTAACTTAAAAGATGCTGGAGCTGAAGCCAAATCCACTCCAAGGAGGTGCCACACTAGCATCGCATCCCCAGGGCTGCAGGAAAATGGGCCCTGACAGAAACAGCAATCTTAATATGAAGCATCTTAGGCATCTAGGAGAGCAGACAAGGCTTGCAGGGGGCAGAGATGGAAGGAGCACTGTTCTTAGAAGTACCAGCAAGATTTCCAGCCAACAGAAATAACGTGCTGTAACTCAGTCTATCTTCAACACATGGAAGAAAATTGTGGCAGTTAAAGTGATTAAAGTAGCAAAAGATCGGCTATGTGTTGAACTGTGCTATTGAAATCAAGTCAATCCCATCTATATAAAATTATTCTAAAGCTTTCAAGACTGTTCCTCATTTTCCTCTGCCGAATACCATGTCTGGCTTACACCTCTTACTTTCCAAAATCTGGCCTCTATCATGCACAAAATCGAACGCTTTTCCTTACCAGATGAAGACAGGTTTCAATCTGCTTTCTGGAATCCTTTCTCATCCCACTGTTGTATAAAAGCGCAGAGTTCAAAAGGGAATTTAGCTCAGTCTTTTGATTTACCACAAAGAAAAGTGAAGTCTTGTCACAGGAGTTGTTTGCTGCCTCGTTAGGCAGAGATTAGATCTCTTCATGCAATAACTCCAAAGGCCTACAGTTATGGTACTACCATAATCACCACCTCAAAAGCAGAATAAATGTGACAGGACATGGGGCGCCTGGATGACTCAGATGGTTAAGCGACTGCCTTCGGCTCAGGTCATGATCCTGGAGACCCGGGATCAAGTCCCACATCGGGCTTCCTGCTCGGCGGGAAGCCTTCTTCTCCCTCTCTCACTGTCCCTGCTTGTGTTCCCTCTCTAGCTGTGTTTCTCTCTGTCAAATAAATAAATAAAATCATTAAAAAATTTTAAAAAAATGTGACAGGACATTCCTAGTTAGGATTCTCCTGGTTATGCTCTCCTGCTTCCTGGCATTTGTTTGTAAAGGAACCACCTTTAATACAAGCGTTTCAAGCAGCTCTTGAAAACTGCTTGACCAGAGTGCAAACAAGGAATTTGTCGATCATGTTACCTTGACATTGAAAATGGACAAACAAAACCTCAGATCCACACACTCACTGTTCTTTTTTTTTTTTTTTAAGATTTTTATTTATTTATTTGACAGAGAGAGAGATCACAAACAGGCAGAGAGGCAGGCAGAGAGAGAGGGGAAAGCAGACTCCCTGCTGAGCAAAGAGCCCGATATGAGACTTGATCCCAGGACCCTGAGATCATGACCTGAGCCAAAGGCAGAGGCTTAACCCTGAGGCTCAGAGAAATTAAGTGAAAGGCAATGCTGGAAGAAGATCCAATTGAGGCCTGAAGGTCTCTGCTTGAAACACCACTCAACATCCTGACCTAATATCCACTGTAGTTAAAAGGAAGGATAACAAACAGGAGAATGTGATGAAAAAAACAACAACAAAAAACTTATAAATCAGATAACACACACACCCTACGCATACATACTCCTGTTTGGGCAAAGACAGAACTCTAAGGAAAAAAAAAAAAAACCTGATTACTTACCTATCAGATTGGCAAAAATCCATGCTGTGAGGAAAGAGGCACACTCATATATTGTTGGTGGAAATGTAAAAATGGTATAATCTCTATAGAAGGGAATGTGGTAATAGCTAGAAAAAGCATTTATACCTTTAAATCTGATTCAATTTTCATGGACTCTAATCCAAAGTCACCAGCAAAAATATAAAAATGTCATATGTTTAGGATGATAATTGTGCCTTTAACAATTAACAGCAAAAGACTAGAAAATCCAAAAGTACATCAACAGCTATAACAAGAATTGAGGAAGATGTCTATATACTGATAAGAGCAATCGCTAGGATATATTGTTCAGTGAAAAAAAAAACAAGGTACAGAATAGTACACATAATATGCTATCTCTTCTGTAACAGCTGTGTGTAGGGATATAAACACAGATGTCTATACACACAAAATGAAACACAGGAAGGACAGACCTCTCTGAATGCATCTTGTTTAAAATTCTGACTTTAGAATATGTTTTACATATTCAGAAAACAGTAGCAAATAAAAAAATTAGTACAGACTGAACACAAAATAAAACAATCTAATTATATCTCAAATTGATAATGAGAGAAATTAATTATATCAAGTGGCCTCAGAAAACATTTTTTTCTTTATTTGTTCTAAGGACAAATAAAGCAGCAAAGAAGTCCTAAACTGCACACAGTAAACTCTGCCTTAGTAGCTATACTGGTGTTATTCTGAAATTATATGTATTACAGGATAATGAAAATAAGTAACTATTATCTGTATGAGATAAGATTGTCAGCATATGTAAATGATATTCAAGTATGAAACCAAAGAAGTAAAAACTATGCAATGTTAAATCTGAATTAGAAGTACTAACATGAGGGGTGCCTGGGAGGCTCAGTCAGTTAAGCGTCTGCCTTTGGCGCAGGTCAGGATCCCAGGGTCCTGGGACTGAGCCTCTCATCCCCTCATGCTCAGCGGGAAGCCTGCTTTTCCCTCTCCCTCTGCCAGCTACTCCCCCCTCCCCCACTTGCACTCTCTGTCAAACAAATACATAAAATTTTTAAAAACAAACAAACAAAAGGTACTAACATGAACTCATGACTTCTTTCTTCCTAGAAGAACATACTTCCTGGCTCTGTCCACTGTAAAGGTTTAGAAGCAGCAACACCCCAGCAAATGGATGCACCTACCAATCAAATCTCGGTTTCTGAATTCACTTCCCACTGAAAGAAAGGAACCACAACCAGCTGGGCTTGGGGACTGACTAGTGAGCCAGGGATCCTTTCAGTGGGAAATTTTGAAAGCAAACTGATGGACAGCTGATTCCAAGTCCCGCACAGGAAACACACAGAGGGGTCTGGAACATCTTGATCTTGCCAGTATGTAAGGAAACTACCAAAGACTAGTATCAACAGGACATAGAAGCTAGTCCAGACAGGCTCCCGTAGGCCAAAGAAAGAACTGAACATTAAAAGGGTAACAAATGTAACTGATTAAAATTCAAAAGGGAAGAAAAGAAAACCTCTCTAGATACCCTGGATACCTCTCTGGATACTTGGGCACTAACATCTTACCTTGAAAATTAAAAGAAAAGAATTAAATATGTATACTGCTTTTCCTGTATGATCTATATTTCAAGATTACTAAATAACCCTAGAACGAGGGTAAGTTCATCTTTACAGAAACATCTCGTCTAATCAAATGTAGATGTGACAGTGGAGCCAGAAAATCACCATTCTGCACTTTCTACTGAAATGTTTACTTCAGGCTAAGATCATCAATGGATAAAACCCCCAGATAAAAGGCGGGCAGAGAACTTTGCAACTGGAGGGACCAGTCTGGGGTTACCTGAATCCGGTGATCATCACAGCATTACGAAAGACAGGAGGCCAGACACCATGTGTCTCTTGATATGAGTTCACAGTACCACCTAAGAGACACTCTTGCCAAAAAAACGGAACCAGAATCTAGGCAAGCATTGAGTGCTGACTTTCATTTGTCAAAATAATGAAGAGGAACAAACTAAATGACAGGTTTTCTGACTCTCAGCCAGTGAATAAATCTTTCCACTATACCACTCCTTACCTCTCTGATCTTCTGAACCAAATAAAACTTACAATTTTAACTCCAGCTTTCAAAGAGCACCTGTCTCTCTCCATTCAAAGCATTCAGAAATGCCCTTAATTTAAAATCTGTCGGCAACTTTAAGAATCCTACAATATCAAGCATAAATAGTCATGCTCCCATATCTAAAAGGCTGCATGCAAACTTTATTCAAATGGCTGGATAACTGCAGAATTTAAAAGACTCTTATGAATAAATCCTCTGATAAAGTGAATGGCCTAGGTTCAAGTTTATTTCTGTTCTTCAGATGTTTACTTTCAGCAGCCTGCCCTTGCCAAGTGTTAAAATCACTGTAGATTTCTGAGGAAAAGTCAAGGCAACCTCTAGCTGCCAGAGTGACAGACAACACTGATGTGGAAGGCAGAGGGTATTAGTCACCTCAATGATGGAGCACTGGAGAGCAGGTCTTCCTCCTTAAGGCCAATGAAACTTGAGGTACCAGATGGTTTCATTTTTCAACTGTGGTCCAAAGAGAGGGTTGAGTTGGGCCAGAATTGCAATCAGCCAACTAAAAGAATGATAGGGGGGAGGAAAAGCAACAACAGAAAGTGGTGAACTCATGTTGGAACACGACCATTTTCAATTAGGATGAAAACAAATGTTTTAGTCAAATTTAAATCTCTTCGGCTCAGACCAAACCTTCCAAACACTAAGTTCATAAAACACATGGTGCTAAAGGGAGCATATCTTCTAACCCAGACCTCAAAGAGTATACACTGTGCCCTCGGTTCAATACGCAGTGACAAAGCGGTGAGACTGCATCATAAGTGTCTTTTCTCTCATTATCTTAATTCCAGGTATCCAAGATCTCCCGCATTCAAGTAAGATCTTTACCTCAGAATATCTTTACCTAATTTCAAGTTAGCATCATCACAACTTCCAAGCTTAGGAAGATTGGGTGTTACCTTATCCATTCTCCAAATGCTAAGACCCACAATCAACAGGACACACCCATTCTTACTGAGAGCGCCACGGTTAAATTTCAGCCCACCATCTTTCAATTAGGCTGTAACACTTGAGCTCCCCTTCTCTAATCACCATCACCACTAAAATATGTAACACATCTTTTGGTCCCAGTGGAGCTGAACCAAACAGGTATTTAATTCCCCCAGCTTACTTGAGAATCTAAGCAACAACGCATTCCTCTGTACTACACAGATTAATTATGGAGGAAGTACAATGGTGTTACATTCTACCTGAAGGAAAAAGTACACAAAACTGTCTCTAAATTTTTTTTCTACAGCTGCAAAGTTCTGAATAAGTGGTTTTATGTCTGATACAGTGATACTTATATCCAGCGAAGTTTGAGAACCACTGAGCTAAGACCAAAGCAAAGAACAAAAAGATAACACACAAATATTTCGCCATTCCACCCATCCCATGTTTCATCCATTAAACAAATATTTAATGAGCACCTAGTAGGTTCCAGGCCCCAGGGATACAAAGAAGAAAAGGAAGTGTCACTACCTTCATAAAGCTTACATAACATAATATCAGGAAGGAAATAAAGTAGGATGAAAGAATAGAGAATGATGCTGGTAGTCAGGGAAGGCCTCTCCAAGGAGGTAACATCTGAGCAGAGACCAGAATGAAGCAGAATGTACACTGCCCTTCATTCCTCTGTAATATATATGAAGTGATTAGAGAATCTCTCTCATTTTGCAGGGAGAGGGTATACAAGCCCAGCCTCCATCGACTGATCTGGGAGAAGAGACTTTAGTAATATAACCTGATGCAGCTATCCTCTTTCTGCACAGAATAGAGGGACCTGCTTTCCATGTTGCTATAGGAGGCTCCTACAATTTCAGCACTTTACATTCCCCTGTAAGAGGGGAACCAGCCGAACCCAACCAGGCTGTTATCCGGTTACATCTCTTTTCTTCCAGTTGCCGTCATTTTTAGAACTCTTCCAGTCAAAGGATCAAAAAGCCGATTCTGATCACCAATGACCAGACTGCTGGAGAATCTGCCAGCAACCCCGGGGCCCCAAGCTTGCACCTACAGAAACAAACGTACCCGCCCTCCCGCCCCACCCCACAGAAGATGGTTTTGTGACAGGAAACACGACACCTGAGGAAATCAGGGCAAAACAGATACCCTGGGCTGATTCACTTCATAAACAAAAAGCTAATTTGGATAAGATGCTCTGATCTGTCCTTAGAACGAGAATATTAAACACAAACGGACCACCAAGACTTGTAGCTGAGGTCACATCTATCTGGCATTGTGAAACAAAGAGGAGAGCACAGGCAGACACACTGAAAAGCTCAGTGACTGCAGTGAACACTAATGGTGCGGAGCTAAGAGTCATGGAAAATTCCACACAGACCCAGGACTTCCCCAATCCCAGCAGGCGACAGAGGCTGACTATAAAAAACAGTTGTTCATCCTTTCGTAAGAGCCTGAAATAACTGGCCAATGCTTAAAAGTATTAGATAAAAAACATGCTAGAACCTAAACTGATTTGTTTTTTTTCATCGAAAAATGTACAGAATGGAATGAAAGCACCATCTCCCAGCACTTTGTATGGTGGTGTACAGCAGTGCTTCTCAATCCTGGCTATGCATTATAACCACCCAGGTGGCTTTAAGAAGTACGGATGCTATCCTTCACATATAATCCTTCTTTGAATTCTCCCACAATACAGTTAAGGAAACCGAGGCAGAGGGAGGTTAAATGGCTTGCCTGTGGTCATTATACGAAGTAGGTGGTAATAGCTCCTGAACTAGAAATCAGGTTAGACTAATGTTCCCCCTATAACAGTCATCTTCGGAAATATTTTTTTAATGGACAACATTTCGGGAGGCATCCGTTTAACTAAATCTAATCTGTCCAGGAGTAAAGGAAACAAAGAATCTACCTGCTGATAGTGGATGAAGTCCACTGTGAGCTTTTGTTACCTGAAGTAAAGAAAAAATATCCGGATCAAGAACAAAGTCCACTTTGCTTGTTCAGATCAGGATTCAGAAACTTTCTAAAACTGAATTTTACACACTACTCTTCATATTTCAAATCAAGCAAAACATCTCACTGCAAAACCAAACCAAACCAAACCAACAAACTATGGTTCAAGAAAATTCCTTGGGGGGGCGCCTGGGTGGATCAGTTGGTTAGGCGACTGCCTTCAGCTCAGGTCATGATCCCAGAGACCCGGGATCGAGCCCCACATTGGACTCCCTGCTAGGCTGGAAGCCTGCTTCTCCCTTTCTCACTCCCCCTGCTTCTGTTCCCTCTCTCGCTGTGTTTCTGTCAAATAAATAAATAAATAACTCTTTAGAAAGAAGGAAGGAGGCGGCGCCTGGGTGGCTCAGTTGGTTAAGCCACTGCCTTCGGCCCAGGTCATGATCCCGGAGACCGGGGATCGAGCCCCACATCGGGCTTCC
>PITA01007938.1:0-87948 GCA_004023965.1 Spilogale gracilis
CGGCAGGGATTTTGAGCAAGTGCATCGAAGTTACAGGAAACACACAGAATTCCTTGGTAGGTCAGAGCTTGAAAGATCCTGATTAATTACTCTAGAATAATGAGCAGAAGCCCAAGTTCCCGGGGACACTAAAGCCATGGTAATCAGAGGCACTGCTCTATGGACGGAAGGGGTCATGGAGACATTTGAAGGTGGAACAAAGGGAAGTGTGAGCTTCCCTGAGGAACTGATTTACTCTGTTCTAGGGTATTCCTGGGGAAGATGGCTATCGAGGTTATCCTGGTGATGAGGGCGGACCCGTAAGTACAAGATAATTTACTCTTGAAACGTTCATTCCTTCCTTGCTCCCCACGCGGTCGGGTTGCATTGTGGCCTTCATAGTCCGTTCCATTTCCAGTGACTTCCGTCCTGGGAAAACATTAGTCTCTGACCCCCTCAACGCCTACCCTCAGATCCTTACACCGTGTAGCTCAGTGTGATGATGCGGTCATGACCGATGTGGGCGTGAGGTGCGGGGGTGTTCCTGGTCCTGTTTCAGAGGGAGAAACCTGATGGCCTGTGAGACCGGGGGCCACCAAAGCATCCAGCTGGGCATTCAGGGAGCAGGTCCTGCAACCGATGAGTTCTGAGAGGCTTCGAGACCCTAGAGGAAGCCCAATCCTGAGACGGGGTAAAGGGCCTGTTGGGGAGCAGGTGAAGTCAGAGTCCCAGCTGGAAGGGCTGGGTGCCAGGATTGACCCCAGGACCTTTGGGGTGCTGGGAAGCAGGGATGGTGCAGAGGGGCCATCAGGCCAAGGATTCTTCTGGCACCCAGTACCCAGAGTCCTGCCCACCCTTGGTCTTCCCAGGATGTACTCTCTGAGCTGCAGACCCTTCCAGGCCTCACTCCCTCCAGAGGCTAGAACTGCCCAGGGCTGGGCATGCAGGGGTGCTGGAAGCCTCACCGGGACTGAACAGCACCCCTGCCTGGTGAAATCTACTTTCTAGGATACGCCTTTCTGGGCAAAGCAAACTCAGTGGAGGCATGTGACAAGGAGCTCCAGCCTGTAACTGCCTTTCTCTCTCCCGGCAGGGTGAGCGCGGTCCTCCCGGCGTGAATGGCACTCAGGGTTTCCAGGGCTGCCCTGGGCAGAGAGGAGTAAAGGTATACACTGTGCTGAACCCTGAGTGTGGGGGAGGGGAGAACCGCAGCCCAAGAGCCCCGGGAGGCGGAGGGCACTCAGTGGCACGTGCAGAAGTGAGACGGTTTCCCCAAATGCCTCCTTGGGCAGGAATGGCCCAGGCTGCTGTGGGAAGGGACTGCCATGGGCGAGTCAGGAGGCACTCACGAGGACAGAAACACACAGGCCAGGAGAGAGGGAGGGCCGGGGGCCAGCGGCTCCAGCCCCGGGCCCCAGAGAAGCCAGGGAAGTGTTGGGGCAGGGTGGACAGCACATGCTAGAAGGTTCCTTGTGTGAAATACTTGGATGAGCTTTCTCCTCCATTTGCTGAAGCTTGAAAGCAGCTGCTGAAGGGAAGGGGCCACCGGGCCACGAAGCCACAAAGGGACTTTGGAGCCTGGTCCCCTCCTGCCCAGGAAGCTGGCCTTAGGATCTCCCTTGTGATGGAGACTGGGCAGAGCAGACAGATGTGTCCCCAGCACTGAATTTCAGGTTCAGGGTATTCAGGTGGGGTGGGCCCCCCCAGCCTGTTCTAGCCTCTTCTCCTTGACCTCCAGGGAGGAGCTAATGTTTTCCCTTTCCCCTGCCTTCCTTCCAGGGTTCTCGCGGATTCCCAGGAGAGAAGGTACTCATGCTTGTTTTCCTTTTTGTAAATTTAAAGCTGTCCCAGTATTTGTCATTTTTCCTTTTCCAGAATGGCTTCTTATACTCACTCTGTGTCTTGCTTCCTTGCAGGGCGAATTGGGAGAAATCGGGCTGGATGGTCTCGATGGTGAAGATGTAAGCGATTTCACACTCTGAGTCCACACAGTGTCCAGTCCTGAACATCCTGGCCACTCATACCTCAAGTCCTGGAAATCCTGCTAGGAGTGACATTTTCTCATTGTCTTTGACAGGGAGACAAAGGATTGCCTGGTTCTTCTGGAGAGAAAGGGAATCCTGGTAGAAGGGTAAATATGCCATTAAGGAAAAACTAAAACATTCTATTTAAGGAATGTATGTTTTTTTTATTCATGTATGTTAAGACTGCTTCCTCCTGGCAGCCTTCCCTGATGTCCTCGAAGAGGGTGTCCTTGGCATCTCTTCTGTCCTCTGTCAGCTGGGACAGATACATCAGATTTTTTGTTTGTTTGTTTGAAGAGTATGTCTCATAGGGCAGGGGCTGAGTGAATTCTGTTTAAAAGCCTCCCTGGTGCCTGGGAACAGAACAGGTCCCAGTAAATACTTGGGTTACCTGAACAGATCAGAACTATCTGGAAGTCATTTTACCTTCATGTAAAAGAGCAAATAGGAAATGCTATTCTGTTTGAGATTTATGAACTGAAGAACGTGAGTTTAGGGGTGAGATACAAATTAGAAACCTTATCTAATTTTTTTCTCTTCTTGTGCTTTTTATTTAGGGTGACAAAGGACCTAAAGGGGACAAAGGAGAGAGAGGGGACATCGGAATTCGCGGTGACCCGGTAAGGGAACTTCCTCATCCACAGCTTGAGACCCACATCTGGGGAAGAGGGTCGCGGGGAAGTGGGTTGAAAGGAAGAGTTTTAAACCAGAATTTTGAAATTGCCTTCAAATGTATTGATAACGTATGTGGCTGGTCCTTTAGCTGCAATTTTGGTCATGCGACTGCTCTCTACCTGCAAAGGTAAGTGCTTGCAAGGCCTGTCTTACAAAGGAACACCCCAGACGTTTCCCGAAAAGCTGCTCTCAGGCACTTTAATCCAGTAGGATCTGGTGGTTGGAAAGGTATTAAGGGTGAGCCACCACACCTGGGCCTCATCCCGCAGAGCCTGCCCTTCCCACCCGGACAGCCTGGCCACAGGGTCACCAACACTCTTGGCTCTGGACAGTGGGCAGTGGTCCTTCCTCACTGGGAAGGGCAGAGGCCCGAGTCACTCCTGCCTCGCTCTGGCCTGGAGGAGAGGAAGCTGGCCCGAGGTGGGCTTTATAGAGCCACAGGACCAGGAGAGCTGCAAACCCTTTTGCCCCTTCTCTTTTCCTAATGTGAAATCAAGCATCCTTTTCTTGCCTGTGCGGCTCATGTCCCTGACCTGTATTGTTGACAGGGTGACTCAGGACGCGACAGTCAGCAGAGAGGACCCAAAGGAGAAACCGGAGACATTGGCCCCATGGTACGGTGCCCTGCATTCCCAGACCCCTTTTGCTGAGGGCTGGCCCCAGCCACAGAGGCTACGGAAGTGGTCTTCAGGGCTGCGGGGCACATGAGGCTGGGAGCAGACTGTGTGTGCTGGTGGAGGGAGTCTCGAAGCCACTGCCACCCAGAGGGGCTTCTTTTCTGCAGAATGTGTGCCCCTTAGATATTAATGCAAAGTGCTGTCAGGCCAAAGGCTTGTGGAGATGATCATGACCCAGATCTAAGGATTCCCACCAAGCAGGCCACCCTGGGTGTGTGCCCCTTGCCTGGGCTGTCTGGGGCGATGTGCCCGACTCAGAGTCTTCTTTGCCGATGAGAATCTAATGCCAATTTCCCCCCTGCTTCAGGGCCTCCCGGGGAGAGATGGGGCATCTGGAAGGCCTGGAGAAACCGGCAAGGACGTGAGTGCTCTTGGGGTTTGGGGGCTTCCGTCGGGAGATTGAATAAGCGCCACCAGAGCTGCCGACACAGTCTGGGGTGCAGCTACTCGGCAACTTTATATTTAGAGACTTTAAAGGAATGATTTCTGCAGCTGTTGTGGCCCAAACCTGCTGCTTATAGAAATCTTTCATTCTTACAATTTTCCTTGTGGCCCATCTCTTCCCCCACCTCCTGTTTCTGCCTCCTTCCCATCCGAAAAACCACATCCAACAGATGCTTTTTCTGCTCTCAAATATTTGTCTAGGTTTTAGCTCTCAATATTCTAAAAATCTAAGCAGAAGCATGAATACTAGGGGAATGAGGGAGTGAGGGGCTGCTAGGCTGACGGCTTGTATACTTGTTGCTTTGATGATTGTCTGTGAGGCTGTAATTCAAGCGACGAAGCCAGGTTCGGTTTGCTTGTGGATATTGTCTTGCAGCTGCACGGCAGCTGCAAGGCAAGTCACGAATGTCTGTTGCAAGGTAGCTCGTTGCGTGCCGGCTCTCTGAGTCTCGTGGAAGAGCTGCTAAAGCTGAAGTCATATACATAAGCTGCAGAAGGCTTCCCAGGAACCCGGAGCGTGGGGCTCTGAAGGTGGGAGAGAGCCCTGCCTGGGGAGGTGCGCTCTGGAGGTTGATACATGTTCGGAGCAGGCAGGACGGCTCTGCTCACCAGCTGATGAGACAGCAGCAGTGGGCTTGGCAAGGATGTCCCTCTGCCCACTGCGCCCTGGGGGACCATCACTGGCTAGAACAGCAGAGAGGCGCCCTGTGCTGAGGGCTCTGGGAAGGAATGACTCTCATCTGTGATCAGATGACTGGCCTTGGGCATCACTTGTTAAATTATGCTTTTAAAATTCAGACGAAAACCCAATTTGAAAATGCCACCTTGGAAGTTCTAAGGGTTAGAGCTGGATGACTCTGAGGACCTGAATAATGCCACAGGCACTGAGGGGTTACCCCACTGCCACGACGGGCTGTTGGCTCCGCGGGTGAGCACAGGCAAATCTTGTTTTCATGAAAGGACTGAAGATAGAGCCCTGCATGCGATTTGTTTGATTTCTAGGAGCAAGGTAGGAGCTTGGGTTGGAATTTGCTGTGGTCAAGTGTTCTTGTAGGCTCCATTCTTCACCTGAGTCTGGGTGAGACCTGCCTGCCGGCCTCCTCCTTCCCTTAAGACCTCTCTGTGCCAGGCTTGTGCCAGGGTAACACGGTCCTCCCCCTGGGCCACCTGGTGCCTCATGCCACCGTGTCAAGCTTCTGTAGACTGCCTCCGGCCTGAGCCACGCGTCATCGAGCTCTGGTGCCTCTGGTCATGCCCCAGGATGTCCTCCTTGGGGAAGACCAGCCAGATTGTGACTCTCAAGGAGTGGCCTGGCCCGTCTCCTCCTTCACCGGTCCTCATGTCATCTGTGGAAGGGGGCCAAGGTCTTCCATTTTCGCTGTCACCATAGTGAATAATGGCAAGGCAGTCACCCCAAACATCTCTAGGCTGCCCTAGTGGGAGTGGAGGATGTGAGCTCATGCATTGCAGAATCCAGAATACCAACCCTTAACCTCACAAGATGCACCCAGGACCTTCACGCATTCCCATCTTAAACCTTTGCACTAGAGAGGAGGCATCACAAAATCGGGATTAAAGGATTACTTAGCATGGTGGGCCCACATATATTTGAACTAAGGTCACTTCTGGAACATCCAGGAAGATGTTGCCGAGTCACGAGCCCAGCCTAAATACAGTTGGGCTTTTAGGCTCACTCGTGCGTGCACTCCTGATGCTTTCCTTAACGGAGTATGCGTGATATTTGGCCAGGAGCGTCTGGAGAGCTGGGGACTCCCTGCCACTAGAACGAGCATATTTCGTGACTTCTCCCCACCGTCAGGAAGATGGTCGGAAAGCAGGCAGGTTGATATACCATTTCCCATTCCGGTTTGGGCCGGGATTGTGCCGCCGGAACAAGTCATTATTTTGCCTGGCAGGAGTGAAGTTAGCTCTGAAAGCGTGCATTTGGGTAGTTAACAGGGCCACAGGGAAGCGAGAGCTCGTGGAGGTGAGGGCACGAGGAAGGGCGTCTCTTTCGCTTTTCCCTGGTTCGGCTGGGCTCTGTGTCTGGCGCTCGGCGGCTCCGTCGTCACAGAGAGCTCTGGGCTCTGCCCCAGGCTCCCTGTCAGTTTCTGCGACTTCTCCACAGGGTGGCTTCGGCCGAAGGGGACCCGCGGGAGCTAAGGTAGGTCTCTCACTATCACATCGGGGCTCACCGGGCGCTCTCAGAGGGCAGGGAAGCGATCCAGCCTGGGAGCCCAAAACATGGTCCCTTAGCCGGCAAGGCACGGAGCTCAGGCAGCGGCCCCCACCTTCCCCACCAACTCCTTAACTTGAGCCACTTCTAATGGGCTGTGAAACCGAGTGGCCGTGGGCACGAGGGGCAGAGAGGGAGGCGAGCGATGGAGGAGGCCATGTCTGGGCGTCCCTCAGCCCCGATGTGCCCGCTTATCGGGGCCTCGCCCAGGTTCAGCATCTTACTGTGTGTGTCTGCTCACCTGTGCAAGGCAGGTTTGGATTTAAAACTTTTTTGTTTCACAAAGCCGTCCTAAGCAGAAGGTGTAGAGTGAGAAAGCATCGTAAGAGTGCAGGGTGACACCGGCCCCCGCCCGCCGTGTGGGACTGTTCCCCCGTGCCCCTGTCCAGATAGGACAGTGTGCACACGGCTGACGTTAGCGTAACCCCCTGACCTCCCCCTCCGTCTTCTTTTCCTTCCAAGGGAAACAAGGGTGGCCCCGGCCAGCCGGGCTCCGCGGGAGAGCAGGGGACCCGGGGTGCACAGGTGAGTCCCCCCCGCAAGGCCACGTACCTGGTGATGCTCCCAGGTGCTCTGGTAGTAGGTTTTAAATATAAACGAGGTGACAGTCGGTTTTACAAACTGGAATGCAAATTAACGTTTTAAAGTGAACAATCGGAAACAGGTTGTACATTCACAATGTCGCACAAGCATTAGCTCTGGACAGTTGGCCAATGTGCTCAGCATCCCCAGAGGAGCCCCTGCCCCGTTGAGCAGCCCCCATCTCCCCTCCCCCAGAGGAGCCCCTGCCCCGTTAAGCAGCACCCCCATCTCCCCTCCCTCAGCTGCTGGAAACCCCTCATTTCCCTTCTGTCTCTGTGGGTCTGTCTCTTCTGGAAATTTCGTGGGGATAGACTCACATGCTTTGTGACCCTGTGTGTCCAACTCCCTCCACCGAGCGCCACGCTTCTGCGGTCCATCCATGTAGTAGCAGGTGCCTCTGCTCCCTTCCTCCTTCCTCTTCACGGCTGCGTCGTATTCTGTGGTGTGGACACACCACACTTGGTTAAGCAGGCATCAGCTGGCGCACTCCTGGGCTCTTTGCACCTTTTGGAAATCGTGAATGGTGCTGCTATGGACATCTGGCTATAAGCTTTGTTTGAACTCCTGTTCCTTGTCATTTTTTAAAAAGAGTTAATTTATTTATTTTAGAAAGAGAGAGGGCAGGGAGAGGGTCAGAGGAAGAGGGAGAAGGAGAGAAGCCCAAGCAGACTCTGCACTGAGCACAGAGCCCAATGTGGGGCTTGATCTCGCAACCCTGAGATCGTGACCTGGGCAGAAATCAAGAGTCGGTTGCTTACCTGACAGAGCCTCCTGGGTGCTCCTTTTTCCTTGTATTTCTTTTTTTTTTTTAAGCTCACTTTCCCATTTTTGTCCTGGTTGGGGTTGTTGTTGCAGCTGAGGCTGGAACGTGGTCACTAGTAGGGTTTGGGCTGGCAGAAGCAAGGCCCCGGCCTCCAGGTCCTCAGCTTTCTCGCGGAGCGCCGCCTCTGTGCAACACTTATGTCGGCCTTTTACTTTCCAGGGTCCACCTGGTCCCACAGGTCCTCCAGGCCTGATCGGTGAACAAGGCATTTCCGGGCCTCGGGTAAGAGGGCTTGATCCCAGCCCTGTCTTTGGCTAAGCGGAGAGCACAGGGCTGCACAGGCTGAGGTCCCGGGGGACTGTACACAGAATTCCCTTCACTTCCTCCCTGGTGACACAGACCCTGGGTCAACCTCAGTCCTCACGGCGATTGGCCAGTTTCCCAGAGGCAGGAAGAGAGCCTTTTTCTTGGTGCTCCAGGGGCTTCCAAATCTCACTGTTGCTCCTTCTAAACATCAACCACCTGGGTGGTAAGCAGATGCGGCCATCCCGCATCTGCAAAGTCTGAGACTAGAACTGCATGAGATCTAGCTAAATCTGCCCCAATTCCTGGCACATCCCAGATTGTTTCGTAGGTGGCCCCTAGAGATTGTTTTTGGTTCTGTACTTTGTGTAAGGCGTCCCTCAGCCTCAGGTCCAACACAGAAGCTGCTCCTTAAACTTGTATGACCACAGCATGAGCCTCCATCTCGGTGGTTGGTGACCGGGGACCCAGCACGGCACACTCCGGCCCCTCCTGCCTGATGGGGTACCCAGGGAGCCTTCCTGCCATTTGTTATGGGAAAGTTAGAGTGACCCAAACGCAAACGCCTGTCCTGCCATGACATAAGCGAATGAAATTTGGGACAGCAAAGCAGGAACTGTGTGCAAGCCATTGTTTGCGTAGACAGTCCTTCCCTGGTTTGCGATCTGAGAAATACCTATTTGCTGAGTTTCTGTGGTTTTTGGTCCCATTATCCAAGCTCTGATGAGTCAAGAGTTTAAGGTGGAGTGGGGGCGAGGTGAAGCCCTCTGAATGGTCACTGACGATGAGTAGCCGCTCTCCCCTGTTGTTGGCATGTCCATTCTGGTCATTTCTGGGCTTTGGAAGCTGCACTTTATTTTAAGAGCTACGTTTCTTCATTATTTATTTGCTCCCTCAATGGAGACACATAGACAGGGTTCCGCACCTGTGTACGCAGGTGCTGGGCGGAGGTGTGCAAAGGGAAACAGAGGCACGTGAAATCTGCCTGCTGGTCCTCTGGTCAGGGACTCGGGGTATATGGTTGCTAACAGCAGGATGGGTCCCTTTGTGGACACTGGGGTCTCACAGTCAGCCTGGTGTTTTAGATTTGCACAAATCCTGTCCACGTGGACCTGTATTCTGGTCTTCAGGATGCAGCGGGGGTGGGGGCGGGTTGCTTGGTGGTGGGGGGAGTGAATATTTCATGAATATTTCATTGACGCGCTCCTCTCCTCGTGCTCCAGGGAGGCGGAGGGACCACGGGTGTTCCTGGAGAACGTGGCAGGACCGGTCCCCTGGGAAGAAAGGTAGAGCTCATTTCCTGAGGTCGAGCCCCAGCTGGACCACCTCCCTCCCCCCAGCCCTACGTGGCCTCTGTCTCCTCTGTCCCTGTGCCCCCTGCCTCTCATGCACCCAGCTTCCCCGTCACCAGCTAGCTTGGTCAGTGGGATCCCTGTCCTGTCCCTCCTCCTGGGAACATGCGGGCTATACCCAGTGGACTACTGTGTTGGGGCCAGGGCCTTCCAGCCGCTGGAGGGTTCCCTGATCCCTTCACGAGGCAGCACATGGCTCCTTGGAGGCACTTAGCACAGCGTCAGAGCTGAGTTGAACACACATTCTTTAAACACTGGCCCTGAACTCGTGAGAGCTGCTGGCCATATCTAGCTAATCCAGGAGCCCCAGGTCCCCGACTGTTTTGGATAACGACAGCTTGTTCTACAGAGGCTGTCTGAGAAGAGACTTTCTATAAGCCTGAAGAGAAACCACAGTTTATCAGAACCAGTCTAAAAGGGCAGCATTTTCTCAGTCGAGGAAATGTGTTCGCGAGAATCCCCAGTCATCTCTGTGTCTCTTGTCGGTGTTACCACATAATTCAGGGCCCACTGACTTTCCTGGCTTCTTCTCCCCTGTTTCTCCTTCTTGTTTCCCTGTCAGCACGTCCCTGTGCCAGACTAACGTAAGGAACGAACACAGGCCTTCCTGGATTCTCTTCCATGAGCCCACACGCAAACGCTGCGATTTAAAACATCATTTTTATCAGAATCTAAAATGTCGGAAGGTAGCAGCTGGTGGCATCCTCACCACTGGCATTGTGTAGAACACAAATGGCTTGGAATCACATTTTAAGTTGGCCTTGGACCCACAGCTGTCTCAGTCTTGTTTCTTGTGCGTAGGGTGAGCCTGGAGAGCCAGGACCAAAGGGAGGCGTCGGGAGCCGGGGATCCCGAGGGGAGACGGTAAGAACATGATGTGCTGTGGCTCGCCCTTCCCCGAAAGGTGGGAAGCGGGAAGATGGGGACCTTGCTCTGGGCTAGACTTCCTCCTTGCAAATTGGGCTGGTTCCAAATAGAGGAAACTTGATCATTGCTTCTAATATCCTTGGGGATCTGCTTGAATACAGTGAAACCTGCTTATAAAGCCCAAATCAATTTCAGAGTGAGTTTCATTTCATCAGGAAGTGTGCATAAAGCCGCTTTCCCCCACTGAGAATGTGGGCATACAGTGAAGCTTGAACCACTTTCATTTTCGGTCCTACAAATGGTTTGTGAGTGGGGAAGAGCTGGGTAGAGCTTTCCTACAAAGAAATAAATGTCCTTTGGCTAAAATGGAATTGGATCCGATATGGTCTTGATCCACCTTTGAAACCATTTCCTTTGAATGAGACATCTAGGAATAGAGGTTATTACCTTGATAACTCATTTAAAAATGTTATTTAAAAATAATCTATAATAATAATCTACCTATTCACTGATGATAATTTTATAGTATACATTTCCTGTATTGTGAAAAGACATCTATAGAACATGGAGTATATTTTTAAAATGAGGCACTATACCTAAAGATTGTAAATGGACCAGATTTATCTGATTTATAATCCCAAACTTTAAAATATTTTTTGCATGTATGCAATTTCTCTACAGGAAACGAAAGTTTAAAAGGTCCATTTCTGTTATTATTAGTTTCGGGAGCAGAAGGGGGGGGGGAATCAAACTTTAAAACCCGTTCAGACCACTGAAGGAAATCTCTTCCTGATTCTGTGTCCACACATTTTTGGGCAATGGCTCTGCAGCTGTTGATGTGTGCTTAAAGCTCTAAATGAACCAGGTAGCATGCTGCACTTATGTTTTAGGGATATGAATGCATAGTTTATTTGCAATCTTCGGATTCTTTTGAAATAGTGGATGGGTGGATGGGGCAGATCTTAGAGCACGGGAGGGGGGTGTTTGGAAAGAAGGTGGTCTAGAGGCATGACCGGAAGGGGCGGGGCACAGGGGAGGGGACAAAGTCCGAGCACAGGAGACTCAGGAAGGCATGAGAGACAGTCCTGTGTTCTTGCTTTGAAGGAGAATCGGACTCCTAGATGCAGAGAGTCAGCATGGCCTTCAGGGGTCCATTCAGCTCTGCATCTTAAATCAGTGGGTCTTTGATTCCACACCCAAGCACTGTCTTTGCCAGGGACTGCCCGTTGTTCTTTTCATTGGTGCCACACCAGCACCATTCTGCCAAAGGAGCCCATGAAGCCCACGCACAGACTCGGTGTTGCTGGTACTGGAGGATGGGGTGGGATCAGGGACACTTCAGGGACCCAGGGAGCCTGTGCTCAGGGCTGCAGACGGAGGTGGCTGTACCGTGCCAGCGTGATGGCCTGCAGTAACGTTCTCTTACCACCCCTAGGGCGACGATGGCAGGGACGGGATTGGCAGTGAAGGACGCAGAGGCAAAAAAGTACGTACCTGCTCCATCTGGAATATCTGAGAGCTTGTATTTTTAAAGAATTATTTCCTCAAATTTTATTATAATATCATGATTTTTTTCTCTTGGTGACTCCAGGGGTATATATATATATATATTTTTTTTTCTGAAGAACAATTTATTTTAGATGACTTTAAATTGGGATCAAATATTGAGTTATTGGGGCCCCTCGGTGGCTCAGTTGGTTGGGCGACTGCCTTCAACTCAGGTCATGATCCCGGAGACCCAGGATCGAGTCCCACATCGGGCTCCCTGCTCGGCGGGAAGCCTGCTTCTTCCTCTCTCACTCCCCCTGCTTGTGTTCCCTCTCTCGCTGTGTTTCTCTCTGTCAAATAAATAAATAAAATCTTTTAAAAAAATACTGAGTTATTTATTTATCTCTTATAGGGAGAAAGAGGATTTCCTGGATACCCAGGTTCAAAGGTAAATAAATATTTGCCCAGTGGTGAAACATCACCGTTGTTTGGGGCTGAGTTCATGGGTTGGAAATCAGAATATTGTGGTGTTAGTGCTGGGTCAGTTGCTTGCTCACCGGTGACCTGTGGAAGGCCCCGCCTGTCTGAGGTGCTCCCTCAAGTGTGAAGTAGGTTAAATGAAATGACACGGCAGTAACATACTTTGCAAACTTAAATTCTTGGGATCTGTATCATATTTTCACTGTGGGTTCAATAAACTAAGGCTGACTCTGCAAAAGAAACAAACATACTAGGAACCCAGCAGAATGAGCCACTTGGCTTCCCTGGGAAGTGTGGTCCGGATTCTCAAGGACCCTCAGCTAGACCCTCCATTTCAGAGTTTAATGCATCTCTTTCTGGCTCTCTTCCCAGGGTGCCCCTGGTGAGCCAGGGACAGGTGGAGCACCGGGACCCAAAGGCATCAGAGGCCGAAGGGTGAGTCAGCCTGCTCCTGGGTGCAGGAGGGGAATGAGAACATGTGGGGTGAAGATGATCCCTTTTCACTAGCAACCTGGCTAGTGGTAGTAGAGGGTAGAAGAAAAGGAATCCTAAGCCCTAGATCAGTGTCCTCAGGATCCTCCATGGCTGTCTGTGCTACCCTCTTTCAGCTGTGCTGTCGTTATGGGGAGGTCCCAAGAACCCTTTCCTATAACACGTCTCAAGGATCACTAGACCACATGCCCCCCTCCTCCCCACCATTAGAGTCCTTTTCCTTAAGCTACTTGTAGCTCTGAATGGCTCTCTTCAGTGCATGTTTACTCATCCTCTTAAGATAGCCCTGCTTCCTGACTTAGCAAACTGTGGTCTAGGTGCGGGAAACTGTTATTTTTAGCTTAAAAGGTAGTTAAGACCATCATATTATCCTGCTCATTTGCTCAATGAACAGTCAAGCTACATCCTTTATGATTGAAGGGTTAGGGTTTTAAAACATTGGATTAGTTGTTTCCACTGAATGGTGATCTGATTAATTGTCATTTCTTGGTTTCTTGTACATCCATGGATAACCTTATTAATGGTTCTGGGGCAAGCATCTTAGAGTGAGAGATTTCTCGTGGTGACAGGGAATGTTGGATTAGATCATCTTCACTGTTCCTGCCAACTGTGGGAGTTGGGAATCTTCTGCCACAGCTGAGCAGGGCTTGTTCTGCCCTTTCTAGGGAAATTCAGGACCTCCAGGGGCAGTTGGGCAGAAGGGAGACCCTGGCTACCCAGGACCATCTGTGAGTATCCACCCAATTCTGATCAAGCCACCGGGGTGGGATGTTTCCACACGTCTCTTTATAAACTTTCCACTGTCTCCTCTCCTCCCAGTGTGGGCTGCTGCCTTTTTGTTGTTACTGTCATTTATGTATGTATGTATGTATGTATGTATGTATTTATTTATTTAACCTTTTTTTTTTTTTGATACCGCAATGGAGAAAAGAGCTTTTGAGTTTTAGAATAATGAGAAACTTTAAAAAGAAGTTTCTTGTGGAACCATGTGGTCTAGGGTATATTGTAATTTGCCTTTATAATTTCCTGGTGTAGGTTTGTTTGTGGTTTGCGTAGAGGATCAAAAAAAAAAGTACAAGTTTTAATACCTCTTGGCTGCATCTTGTAGAATTAGTATAATTTATGTCAGATGTCGGTCTGTGGACAACTTCCTTTGGTTTATAAAATTCCCAGGAGAGCTTCTGGTTTGTGGTTTAAAATCCACGAGTGCCCGGCCACCTGGGGCCCAGAGGGCGACCTTCGGCAGCCTTTCCAGTATGTGTCTTCACTACTAATGTCTTTGTCTCCTTATCTGAAGCTCTCCCTATATTGTCTCCTGACATGAAATTTGATGAGGTTCAAGGAATGATGGACAATCACTCCTACTGGGACTGAGACAGGTGGAATGTGGGTGAGGGCTGAGTCAGGTGATTGCTGCCTTTAAAAAGTGAAGCATTTCATGGGAGAAAGTAAGCCAGGCACTAGTCTTGTGGGAAGACAGCTGACTGGCCCACAAGAGGACTGCTTGACCATCAGCGTGGCCACGTGTTGGGATGAGAGGCTGAGGGTTGCTGTGGCTCTATCCTGGGAGCTCGTCTGGCTGGGGTGGCATCCACCTGGGGCCAAGGGTTAGCTAAGTGGCCCCTCACTGTCCCTTCTGTGTTGATACTCAAGCTCACATGTGTTATACCCTTGGTCATTAGCTTCCAGGTTCCAAAGTGTGAAGCTATTTATCTTGCCGGGGAAACACTTTTGCCCTCAAGGTTGTCCCTCTTTTGTTCCTTGAGCAATAAAGTCAAATCTATAGGGAGAGCTTGGAAATGATCCCGGTCAGCCGAGGTCTACCTTTGCTTCCTCTGTTCTGTTTTCGGGGTTGGAGGGTGGTTCCTTCATGTTGGTGGTCCCACCCATCTGCCCAGCTTCTCATCCTCTCATTCCTTGTTCCACAGGGTCCCAAAGGCAACAGAGGGGACTCCATGGATGTAAGTTGCATGCGTACAGCTCTAGTCATTGCACCGTAAGCCTTTTGTCCACCCCCCTCACACTTCTTCCCTTTCCTTTTAAAGCAATGTGCCCTTGTCCAGAGCATCAAAGATAAATGTCGTAAGTACATGATTCTCTGTTATCTACAACATGCTTCTGCTTTTTGCATTTGAAGCTCAGACACAGTAAACATGTTTCACTCCTCTCTTTCTTCGTTTTGTAGCTTGCTGCTATGGTAAGTTGATTTCAGCCATTTGACTTCCTCCTGCAGAAAGAGGAGCCCCTTTACCAGTAAGTCAGGTTTGTCTTTGAAAACCCCCACTTCCCGCAGGGCCGCTGGAATGCCCCGTCTTCCCAACGGAGCTGGCCTTTGCTTTAGACACCTCGGAGGGGGTCACCCAAGACACGTTTAGCCGGATGAGGGATGTGCTCCTAAAGATCGTGGGTGATCTGACCATCGCTGAGAGCAACTGCCCACGGGGGGCACGCGTGGCCGTGGTCACCTACAACAATGAGGTGACCACGGAGATCCGGTTTGCTGACTCCAAGAAGAAGTCGGTCCTCCTGGACAAGATCAAGAACCTTCAGGTGGCTCTGACATCCAAGCAACAGAGTCTGGAAACGGCCATGTCCTTCGTGGCCAGAAACACATTTAAGCGTGTGAGGAATGGATTCCTGATGAGAAAGGTGGCTGTTTTCTTCAGCAATAAGCCTACAAGGGCGTCCCCGCAGCTCAGGGAGGCCATGCTGAAGCTTTCGGATGCAGGGATCACACCCTTGTTCCTCACGAGCCAGGAGGACCGGCAGCTCATCAACGCGTTACAGGTCTGTGCCCTGTGGGCGTCCTTGGCACCTCCCTCTTTTCTTCTTGGGCCCTGAGAAGGTTCTCAGGCCCATCATGCCTCCTTGATGAGTTCATGCCTGAATTTCCAAAAACTCCCAGATGAGGCTGTCATGATTGGCGATGACTCGAGTGAGATTTCCAGGTCAGCCAGCGGGGCCGGCTCTAGGGCGACATCCAGATGCCTGTGATTTGTCCCCATGGGTCCCTCTTCATATGCTGGAGGAACATCTCCCAGGGCTGACCCTGAGGCCTGCAGTCTTCTAGTGAGGCCCCCCATCAATGGCAGTGACCCCAGCACCCCTATCTACACCCTCTTCAAACCTTGCCTCAGCCTGGATGGCGGCCAAAGCTCAGCCTTCACTGTGAAGCTACAAAGTGCTCCCCTGTCATTAGCTTGTTTAATTGTTATAATAATAGATATATTAATCACAATAATAGATATATTAATTGGCTGATGAATCAATTAATGTTTCTTCAGTGCCAGTTCCGGCAGCATTGCTCAGATGTGTGGGCAGTGGGCATGATGGGAAAGGGCCCTAGTTCTAGCACTCCTCCCCCCCACCCCCAGCTTCAAATCATTGCAAGTAATGTGGTCCCGTCACTTAACCTGTCTGGGTCTTAGATTTCTAGCCTGTGAAAGGCAGGGTGGAGTGGGATGGTCTTTAGCATCTTGCCTTCCAGACTGGGGTTTCCATGGTCCTACCACTGCCTGGGTCATCAAAAGACAGTCTGGTCATTGATGCCATTTCTCAGGCCTTCTTCTGCCAAAGCACAGGCTGGTTTGCGTCCAGAGCACTGAGCTTGGGAAGCCAGTTGGGGTTGCCAGCGGTCTTCCCTTGTAAGGGGGCTCATTTATGTGCACTTTCCCTCCCCAGTGCTGAGGGATCCACAACCACATGGCCCTTGACCACACTGTTTCAGCAAGTCCAAGAAGTCAATTAATCGCTCATTAGTTAAATTTAATTATTTACTAAATGACTACTTATTGAACGTGTGCTAGGCGCCGTGATGATGCACAGGGCTTCGTGCATCTTCTCGCAGTGATTCTGTTCCTTGCTTTGCCATTAAATCCCTTTCTGGACCTGGAAGAGTGGGAGAGGATGGAGCTAACGCTCATCAGTGGCTGGAATTGTTGCTGAGAATAGCCATACAGCCGAAGTGCCCACTGTTCCCTAGAGGCTAGCCCTGGCACTTTACATGCATTATTGAATTGGACACGGGGAATTCACCATTATCCCGTTTTGCAGCTGAAGACATTGGACCCCAGGCACGTTAAATAATTTTCCCCCAGGCCCAGCAGAACCTGCAGGAATGCGATTTGAACTGGAGCTCATCTCCACAGAAGAAAACCTGTGTTTTCCTATTAAGCTCAGTACCTCCTCCCCAACTGTACTAAGAAACCCCCCGAGAGGATACTGATGTGTTGAGGCTGAGATGACTCTCTTCCTCAGCTCCATTTCAAGTAGTTCCTGGCCGTGGACACTCCTAGCAGGCATTTCCTTTTGTTTCCACCAGATCAATAACACAGCGGTGGGGCATGCGCTCGTCCTCCCTGCTAGGAGAGACCTCACGGACTTCCTGAAGAACGTCCTGACGTGTCATGTTTGCCTGGGTAAGGTGCTTCTCTAGACCGTACTATCCACAGAGTGACATTTGAATGAGTAGTCGCCATCCATGGAAAGGGCTGGGGTTGAATGAAGATCACAGAGCGTCACATTGGCCAGTGTAATTCCTATATAGATAGTGTCTGGGTTTTAAGTGGAACCCCTCAAACAGAGCTTCTCTTTGTGAGGGGATGATCCATATATAGGAAATAAAGGAAAAAGTCGGCTCTGCTTACAGTTTGACCTTGGAGTTCAGATCTCAATTATCGGTCTTTGTGACTTTCTGGAACACATTTCTTCAAAGAGAGGCAAAGAAATAGCTTTCTTTGCTTTCTTTCCTCTCTTCTCCTCCCCTCCCTGTCCCTCTCCTCCTCCCTCCTTTCCCTCCTCTTCTTTTTTTCCTCCTTCTTCCTGCCCCTCCTTCCCCTATGTCCTTCCCCCTCTTCCTACTCCTCTTCCTCTTCTTCTTCCTTTTCCTTCTCTTCTACTTCCTCTTCTTCTAACGCCAATTGTGTACTAATAAGGACTTTAGTTCCTGATTTGTTTCATTTAGTGTTAGGTGATGAGAACCGAAGTCTGACCACAGAATGGCAGTGAGCTATAAATAGGCTTCTATATTACGTGACAATTTTAATTACCCCTGACTCCCAGCACACTGACACACAGTATCTTGCTGTGGGAGTCACAAGATAAATGGGCTCTCATGCTTCTTTCTAGACATCTGCAACATTGACCCATCCTGTGGATTCGGCAGCTGGAGGCCTTCCTTCAGGGACCGGCGAGCAGCGGGCAGTGGTGTGGACATTGACATGGCTTTCATCCTGGATAGCTCTGAGTCCACCACTTTGTTCCAATTCAACGAGATGAAGAAGTACATAGCGTATCTGGTCAGACAGCTGGACCTGAGCCCAGACCCTAAGACTTCCCAGCACTTCACCAGGGTGGCCGTGGTACAGCAGGCACCCTACGAGTCCGTGGAGAACGCCAGCGTGCCGCCCGTGAAGGTGGAATTCTCCCTGACCGACTACGGCTCCAAGGAGAAGCTGGTGGACTTTCTCCACAGAAGAATGACACAGCTGCAGGGGACCAGGGACCTGGGCAGTGCCATTGAATACACCATAGAGAATGTCTTTGAAAGCGCCCCCAACCCACGGGACCTGAAAATCATGGTTCTGATGCTGACGGGTGAGGTGGAGAAGGGGCAGCTGCGAGAGGCCCAGAGAGTCATATTGCAGGCCAAATGCAAGGGCTACTTCTTCGTGATTCTGGGCATTGGCAGGAAGGTGAATGTCAAGGAGGTGTACGACTTTGCCAGCGAGCCAAATGATGTCTTCTTCAAACTACTGGATAAGTCCACTGAGCTCAACGAAGAGCCTCTGATGCGCTTTGGGAGGTTGTTACCATCCTTTGTCAGCAGTAAGTCCTTGGACAGTGTGGGTTGCCTGGGGCTTTCCACCAGCCCATAGCCTTGGGCTGTCTGGGACAGGGGGCCACGGAAAAGACATACGGTGTGCTGCTGTTGACTTGTTCATTCATCCAACACATATATATTGACACCTGCCATGTCCCAGACATGCTTTAGAAGCCAGATTGGCAGTGAGCGCCCAGAAGCAAATCCTGTCCTTTTTCACTCACTTATTCAACCAAATTGGACTGGCATGTTTCAGCCATATTCCCTCCATCTCTGAGAGTGAACAGTGGGTCAAGTGCACATTGAGTATGCATGACATAATAAGTGGGGAAGCTCTTCAGAAGAGTTGTGTTGATCTGGGCTTAGCCACCAAACCCACACTTGGAAACTTCTGGGCCTTTGCTGATGTGCATCTCCTCCTCGCTTTGGTGGCAAACCCACATTCATCGTCAAAGCCTATCCCTCGCTGCCCCTACTCACCATGCATGCTCCCCGCTCCCAAGGCTTTGTCATCCTTAATCTGGACACTGCTTACTGTATCTATTCCGTGGGCTACTAGTTATTCCTTTGTAGTCTGCATTTCTGGTAGATGAGATGGTCTACACAGTCCAAGTTGGCACAGGAGAGTATCTAACCACGGAGGGAGCTCTAGCAAGTAGGGACGAACACGCATGTACAGAGAGCTTATTACTCAAGGGAAAAGTGAGGTCCATGAAAACCGTGTTCTCATTTGTGAAAGCCTGTCCTTCCAAAGTGTTAGAGAAAAAAATGTGAAACAAAGGTGAATCAGAAATTTCACCCGGGGCCACTGTCACTGCCTTCTGAAGATTAAAAGTTTTATTAAAAAACATTGAGAAAACATTAAAAGTAATTTTGTTACCATTTGATGTTCAAGAGCTTGGAAGCTGTTCAACTCTTTGCTTGATTTTTCTTCTATTCCTGTCTCTCTCCTACATTGAGTAAATATTTTCTTCAACCCAATCACCCAAATATTGCCAAACAGAAGATTTTGGCTTCAGATGTTTTATGGGTCAAGTATCATGGTGCTTAATGTCTAAATTCACTAGACGTAGCTTGTCTGGAGGAATGAATTAATTTAACAAATACTTATGGACTACCTGTCGTGTGGTCCGTTTAACTCATTAGCAGATTAATTTTAATTTGCATGGGACTCGTGCACTTAAGTTTTTTTTTTCTGGGACTCATGGGTGGCTCAGTTTGTTAAGCGTCTGCCTTTGGCTCAAGTCATGATCCTGGGGTCCTGGGATCAAGTCCTGTGTCGGGCTCTCTGTCAGATAAATAAATTCTTTAAACAGCCCTTTTTTTTCTATTTCTTTCCAGGTGAAAATGCTTTTTACTTGTCCCCAGATATCAGGAAACAGTGCGATTGGTTCCAAGGAGACCAACTGTCAATTAAGAATCCTGTGAGGTTTGGTCACAAACAATTGTAAGTATCGTAATAATTGTCTTAAAAATACAGTGTGGAGAGAATGTCGAGGTCCTCCAGACAACACCTAGCTCTATGGGTAGAGACAAGGAAGCCCAGAACGTGTGACTTCCTGAAGGTTTTGTGGAGCGTTCTTTCCAACCTGTTGTATCCATTTGCTTTGGTTGCAGAGCAAACACTCCAAAACCTGGTGGGTGTAAGCAGCTATTTATTTAATTCGCAGTTCTGTGGGTTAGCAGTTTTTGCTTGAGCTCAGCTGGGCAGTCCTCTGGCTTCGGCTGGGCTCACTTCTGTGTCTGGGGACAGCTGCCTCTTGGCTGTGGACAGGGGTCCAGATGGTCTCAGCTGCTTGGCTCCCCTCTGCTCCACATAGCCTCTCCTTCTCTAGGAGGCAGGGTTGGGGGTTGGCTCCCAGGTGGGTGGGCAGGGTTCCATGAGAGAAGTCACACAGCATGAGGCCTCCTGAGGCCTGGGCTGGGACCAGCTCACGGATACTGCTGCCATAGTCCATTGGCCATCGCACATCCAATGTCCAGACAGGCTGGATTCAAGAGTTGGGGGCTCAACCCAGTGGGAGGCCAGCCACAGCACACTGAGAAGGGCACAGGGACAGAGAGGGGAGGAATTGGGGCCATGAGTTGAAACAGTCCACTACACCTGGTATGAGTGATCTCCTGTGGAAGGATTGACTACATTAACCAAAAAATGGGCTCCAAATCTTAAAATGATTAGTGTTACAATAACACAGGTGATGGTGGTGACACTGGGAGGCAATGTGCATGTTCTATTAGGAAGGTTAATGAGAGGATGGGGGCAGGGGGACTTGAACCCGCAGGGATGCTGGCCCGGCTCCGTCGGTGGTACCAAGGTGGGCCATGTGGCCATGTGACAGAGGGTGAGGTGATGGAGACATGGTGGCTGGAACTGCGCCCAGGCCACGCACCGGCAATTCGTGACCCTCAAGGGAGTGCCACAGGCTGTCATGCTTGCTGGGTAGGAGGGGTTCCAGCGGTGGCAGCTGGAGGATGTGAACTTGAGTTATCCTTGATGAAGGAGTATGGGGATTCCTCCTGGATGACCTCTAGGGTGGGGACAGAGAGCCGGCCTCCCTCTCTCACCCCTGAAATCTTCCAGCTCGTGCTCTTGTCCTTGGAGGGCAGGCCCCACGCTCAGCCAAGCAGACTGACCATTGCTGCAGAGGGTTCTGTGGGCCGTGTCCTGCTTGTTCAGGTCCAGAAGCTCTCTTTTCCTGGTCTTCATTATCTTTGTGATTTCTCTTGAACACCCTCTGAACCATCCTCCTCCTTACCTTCAGGGAAAACAGAACGAACGCTATCACCTTGTCTTTGGAATTGTAGGACATCATCTTGGACATAGGCTGGTGTGTCTTAGAGCAGTGGCCGACCGATGAATCAGTGAGACTCCGCCTCCGGGCAACGCGCGAAGGACGTGCGGGTCTGGCCCATTGCATCTGCTTATGTGGCTGTGCCTTTTAGGGATTTGTAATAGATCCAGAAATTGTGAAAAAACCCACAACACCCCAAAAATAATGTGAACAAATATACACAGTAAGCTCTGGGAAGGAAAGCACACGCTGACTTAATCATTTTGAGCCAACATGGCATTTTGTTGCATGGAAACTTTCTTAGAATGAAAGCAGCTATTAACTGGTTTTATTTAATTTTTGGTGTATATGCTTCAGTTGGTCAAATTTTTAAATTATTTTATTATTGTTAATGATAATAACCATTAAAATATTTATATTTCATGAATTAAAAATAAGATGCCAGATGTATTTATAGTACAATACAGGCTTCATTTTTTAATGATTCTATTACTTTATATGCATTTCAATATCTTGGATATTGAATCTGTGGTACAGATTCTAAAAGGAAGGAAGTAAATGTATGTGATATCATATGCATTTTGATGAACAGTAAGGGTCATGTAGCCCATGGGAATTATGTTTCTGTAAATTTTAGAGAGCAGGCAAAAATATGTATGGATTGAAACACTATTTAATTTGTTTTAACAGAAATATCCCGAATAACGTAACTTCAAGTCCTACATCCAAACTAGTGACCACGACCAAGCCAGTGACCGTTGTAAATCTGCCGGCCTCAAAGCCGGCGGCAGCAAAACCAGCCCCACCCAAACCAGCTGCTGTGAGACCCGTGGCCTCGAGGCCCGTGGCCACCAAGCCCGAGGCTACCAAGACAGCCACAGTCAAACCTGCAGTGGCTGCAAAGCCGGCGGCCGCAAAGCCAGCAGCTGTAAAGCCCCCCATGGCAGCCAGACCGGTGGCCCCCAAGCCCGAGACCCCCAAGCCTCAGGCAGCCAAACTGGCCGCCCCCAAGCCGACCGCTTCTAAGCCCGCGGGTAAGAAAGCATGCTTAGGCCTATCAACGTGGGGCATGCTCATTTCCTATGTTCAGGACCTGCCTCCGAAGCCTGTTTATAAAGCAATCGAAACTCAGTCACTGATCTGGGATTTGTACCTCTAGATGATGTATTTGAGGAAGTGCTGGTCAAAGCATGCAATTGTCAAAACATTGTGTTTTGTTTTGTTTTGTTTTTTCCTGTTAGAATGCAGTTTTTCTCTTACCTCTGTGAAGCTCATGAGCTCCACACAAAGAGCAGGTAGAATGAGCCTCCCATCTTCCGTGGCATCTTTCCCCCACCAGGCCAAGCCCCAACCCGGCCTCTGGGTGGGGACGGAAGCTCGTTTCCGTAGGAAAGAAGCCCCACGCAGCCCACTGTGGGAATAGCGGGCTGTTCTCTTGAGCAGACTGGCAGGTTAGAGCCTGGACAACCAGCCCGCCCCTCACCTCCCGAGACTGAATATGTGCTAATACTGTCGGTGGGGAAAACACCTTCCAGACGGAATTAGATATGAGACCAAGAGTCAGTTACTTTGTTCTGGATGCTGAAATATACTAGAGAGTCATGAACCATGTGGAAAAGTGAAGGCAGAATATATCTGTTTGCAAAAGGGTAGAAATCATCTTCCTTTGATGAACAGAGAGAAAGCAGGGATTCCTCTAAAAGAATTTCTGGTCACGTCCTAAAGTTTCATGACTTGATGCATGTTAAATGATGGGGCTCATTCTGTCTTGAGTGCTCACGTGCATATTTTCAAAGCTTCTCCTAAACAGGAGTAATGCTCAAGAGAAAAGGAACAGTTTGGTACCTTGCTGAGAGATAACGAGGGATGCATTCCACCTTTCATGCACGTTGGTAGCTTCCGAGACTAATATTCCTCAGGAGCTTGAGCAAGACATTTGTGCCCCGCTCACCTAGGCTTCCGCTCCGCTGCCTGCCGATTCATCCTTTCCATTGCCGTCTGTCATCTGTGGGTCACGGTCACATGGGGCTTTAAGCATCATCTCCACCCTCTGCTTCGCCTGTCTTCCAGTGAAGGCATCCCGAGAGGTCCAGGTGTCCGAAGTCACCGAGAACAGCGCCAGACTCCGCTGGGAGAGGCCCGAGCCCCCCAGCCCTTACTTTTATGACCTCAGTGTCATCTCGGCCCACGACCAGTCCATGGTGCTGCGGCAGAACCTGTCGGTGACGGAGCGCGCCGTCGGGGGCCTGCTTGCTGGCCACACGTACCACGTGGCCGTGGTCTGCTACCTGAAGTCCCAGGTCAGAGCCACCTACCAGGGAAGCTTCAGCACAAGTGAGTACACGGTCAGTCCCGAACAGCTGGCCCCCAGTTCCACGCACAACCTCAAACAGGACATAGAAGGAACGATTCTGATTCCCTGAATCTGAAACAATAAGGTCAGAACAAATTCTGGGTGTGTTGGCGTGATGCCCACGTTCAGAAGTAAACCCAACAGAAGGTGGGATTCCATGGGGACTATTGCCCTGCCCTTGGGGTCCTGGGATACTTCCTGGAGGAAGCCGATCCATCCGGCCTGAGTGCAGACCCCGCTCCAAGAGAAAGAAATAGGTCCACGGGACCTGGATGGGGTTTTGACCGCCCGCCCACCACGACTATGTTTCTGAAGTGCCTCCACATTCACTGAGCAGAAAATACCTCCAAGACTCGCTGGCTCCTCGGAGAGTCACCGAGTCTGCGCAATCTTACCGCCTCAAGGCCAGGGGCCATCCTCACGCACTGCACAAAGGGCCTCAGCACTCCCCTTCCTGGCCCACCGTGCTGGAGCCCTGCCCTCCATGGCACTGCCTTCTGTGGCCCGTTGTCCTCCTGGCTCCGCTGTGGCCCTGAGGCCTGAGATATACTCTTGCATGCATTCTAGTCTCTCTTATTACTCACTCCCAGGTCCCCCCAACCCCCTTTTCTTGACCTATGCCGCTCCTGGGATGCGGAAGGGGCCCATATTCCTTTCTCTGTGGGCCAGTGTCACTCAGATCAAGGAACTCTGCCTGAGGAAAGGGAATTCCCAGCAGTCACCATGTGATCCATGAAGATATGGGCACGAAGACCCTTCAGCCCCAGGGCCCCATTTTCGTGGATGGACGCAGAAGCAGCTATGTGGGGAATGATCAGATATTTCCTCTATGTGTTTGTTGAGATGAGTGGAACTTGCAGGCAAGAGATGGCAGTACTGTCTGCAGAGACGTTGTGAGTCTGGCCCTCGTGTGAGCCGTTCCCCCAGAAAGGCTTCTTGCCTCAGTACCTGAGAATTCCTAAGCCCTTCAGCTTCTGGGGTTCCTACTGCTTGTACCTGTTTTTCTTTTCTAGAGAAAGCTCAGCTTCCCTCTCCACAAGCAAGGTCGGCTTCTAGTTCAACCATCAATCTCATGGTGAGCACGGAACCGGAGGCTGGTGGTGAGACAGGTGAGCTCGTGCGAAAACCAGATGGGAATTTCCTTGGGGCTGGAGCCGGGAATTCATGTGTGTGTTGGTCAGACTCCCCTGTGCCTCCTGTTGGGGCCAGAGCTGATTTGTATATTGTGATGCTGGAAGCATAGGGACTTGCCCCTCAGCGACTTCATCTAATAACAACTGCTTAAAAGAACACAAAGAAACACAGATTGGAGCATGTGAAGTACATGGGTTTGGAAGCAACCCCTGGGATGGACGTTCTGGCCCTAGTTCCCTAAGCACATGGCCCACCCCCGTCTGTTGTCCCCCTGTGTGCGTGCCTGAGCCCAAGTGGGAGCACATTTCTATCAGTGGCAGGTTCCACCTGTTTCTGGAACTGAGAGCCATTTTCACGGACAGTGGGACCCTGTGACTCTGTGGGACCTCAGCCCTCATTCAGTGGAACAGAAGTTTAGATTGTCCACATGAAAAACTGGCTCTCGAAATAGTTGATACACTCTGTTTATGGGAGTTCTGCAAAAGAGGTCGGCCATGATATCCAAAGTCAAAATTCCACAGGCAGTTGCATATTGTATTGTTTTATGGACCCCAGAGCAAAAGGCTTCCACTTGCTGGGGACAAGTCCCTAATCTTTGATGCATTGACCACTGTCCTGAGGAGGAAGGCATTCCTCTACAATGTTTCTTTTTGTAATTGACTCCAATCAAAGGCATTTACTGAGGCTTGCTGCTTTGGGGCTGGATTTAAAAGCCCTGTGTGTTCTCCACGTGCACTGCCTTGTCAGAAGCCCCGACACACTGCTTTCTGGGCCTTTCTCGAGGATTCCTCATTTTGCTCTTTCCTCTGTAAGTTTAGGAAATGATGTCTATTTCTCTGTCTTACCCTTTCTGTGGAGACTGTGTCCTCTCCCATCTGTGTTTACATAGAATTGGATGATATCTGACTCCACACATCCATCTCTTTGGGGCCACTTAGGGGGAAGAGACCTCTTGATTTCTTTTAGCTGCTTCTGAAGAGAATCTTCCCCATTGCTAGAATCTTCTATTCCATCAATGACTTCTGCTATAGGCATGTTTGTATTTAGTATCTGTATCTCTGTGTGTATCTATCCTATTTCTCTATGCCTGTGTCCATCTGTCTATCATCCTTCGTTCAGCCACCAAGAGTTACTAGAAAGAAGCTCTGTCCCCACAGGAACTGTGCAACTATTATACATATAGATGTGTAATTACTTTAAGCCAATGAATTTCTTACAGATCTGAAAAATGATTAAAATAATTTGCTTTTAGACACAAGTTTAGGAATCAGTCTGTGGTAGAGACAGCCATGTGTTTTCAGAACTCTTGCAAACTTCCCATTGGAAAGATTAAGAGAAAAGCAAGCATTCTCTTCTCTTCATCTAAATTTATGGGAATGATTCAAGAATTCAAGGTAGACTAGGGATTGAACTTGTAAGGGATTATATAAAAAGACTTTGTACAAACTTTTAATGTTCTACTTTTCAACTCAAACTAACATGATGGGAAGTAGGATTTCGGATGGAGAAGACACCCAAGCCTCTGTACAGAAGCGATCTTCTGAGTCCTGTATCGGGAGACTGTGACGAGCCTTTGTCCCCTGCACTGGGATGCCTGCAGCTCCTAACCCACTCCCCACTCCCTGCCTCAGCCACCTGCACAGTGACGGGGTTCCCAATGTGGTGCTTGAGCTCAGACAGAAGTCGCAGAAAACTCACTAGGAGTTCCCCAAAGATATAGTCAGGACAGATGAAATTCTAACTTCAAAGTCACTGAACTCTTGTGTCCTGACTTGCTGGGAATGTTACCCCTCCCAGAGTGTAGGAAGTATACAATTCCTGCAAATCTAGTACTTCACTGACAGAAAATTACTAAGTTCCATGGTGAGCTCTGGGCATGTTTCTGGTTTTCTTATGTGTGGTCCAGAAGGGACACAAATAGATAAACAGTATTTAGTTCATTTAAACAACATAATCTTTAAAGAAGAATCTGGCGGGCAGTTGTGTTTCTTGTTTAACACTGAGTCATAGGTTCAGAATTAGGAAAGGCCTTTTAATCCAGACCTTTACTACTTAGGTCTCCTCTCACCAGGAGGCAGAGAAAAGGGTTTTGTCGAGGCTCGTGAGTCCCTCATGGCTGCCAGTACTTAGATACAGATGATTCTAACCTTTCTCCTTCACTGTGGTTACTCTGTAACCTCAAGCCCAGAATTTAGAGGTTCTTTCCCCCTTCTCGGTGGGAACACTCGCATAGTTGTGTTTCTCAGCTAGTGATTCAAGTCAGTGTGAAGGTGTAACTTGCTTTTTGAAAATTTAAATTCCGTTAGCCAACATATAATAAATATATCACTAGTTTCAGATGGGCAGTTCAGGGATTCATCAGTGAATACAGCATGCCCTGCTCAAGAATTGGACCCTACGTAATTGATCAGCCCCTCGTACCCCAGTAGCAAAATAGCTCTTTGCTGGAGAAAGCCCTTCATAGACATTTGCTCAATGAATGTATTTAGGTGCACACGTGCATGCCATTTTTGAGAGCTCTTTTTGAAGGAAATCTATTCGATACTTGCTGTGAAATGTTTAAACTTCACAATGGAATTGGGAGTCAGAATCAGGAGATGAAAACTTCCCCTTTTTCCCAGCCTCCTCCTCCTTCCCATCTCCCTCCTACAATGAAGTCATCTTAGGAATTTTCCCTAGGGAAAAAAACATTTCTATGACATTCATATTTTTTGCAGGTAGAAAAAGAGTGACAACAAATCACTTTATTAAGTAACTTTTAAAAATATACTAACTGTATTCATGCTCAATAGTTGCTTGTGTATTTTGCATCAAAATATCAATTACCATACTATGCAATACTTCTCCAAAAATGTGTTTTCTAGATAGTGCAGGCAGCATTAAATTTAAAAGTTAGTTTTTAACTGTCAACATGAGTGCACTTTAATTTCTCTTATTTTCTGCAAGACTGTTTAATTAGAAACATGGTTTGTAGTTACAGAGATGTGTCCCTGTCCCAGGATTAAATGTTAGATACTTTTCCTCACCTTCTTTTTTTTTTAAATCTCCATGAATAAAAGATTCTCTGGGGTTTGATTCTACCTGAAGGAACTGTAGTTAGTTATAGCTTAGGACTTCGGATTTAGAGCACATGGTAACCAAGTGTTTGACTCTGTGCAGGGATTTGTGGGCAAAACCCTATGAAATGAAAAGTTTCATCTGTCTCTCATGAAGAGGAAGAAGAGTGAGCAGTTTTAAAACTTGACTTTTTGTTGGCATAGGTTAATGTTGGACCATGTTGAAATTGTGGTTAACAGATATTTCTTTATTAGGCACTGCTTTGACGCAGATACATACTGGGAGGGGATTAATGAGGGGGAACATTTATCCCCCAAATAAGGTCTGGCCCTGTTCAGCATGGAGTTTTCATGTAGTAAGAAGGCCTGGACTTTGAGGGGAAGGTTGATTACAGAGACAGACCGATGGCATCATTACTCACCACTCAGGATTTGAGGCTTTGCAATATTGCACAATTCTTTTTAAACGGTTAATACTTGCGTTTTCTTCAGCAAAACAAAACAAATCCCCACATTCTAAAAAAATCCCATCCCACTTTCTGCTTTCTTCAGCATCCAAACGAATCACATCCACTTTTCTGTGATGCATTTGCTGCCTCTAAGGGCACTAAGCAACAATTAATGCACTCTTTCAATTCTCACCGCCTTTAAAACTGGGCCAGGCATGTTTGTGCCGGCTTTGTTGTGGTTAGCTTTGGGACTGCTGCAGAGTTGCTAATTTTGGATTTAGGTTTTTGGCCCATCTCCCTCATCCTCGTTATTGGCTAAAAAGGACTTGGATCTGTATTTTCTATGCATGTTACTGCTAAAGGCAAGACTCCGGAGTTTCTAAACAACACACAATTCTTTTTTCTCAGAAAAGTTACTTTTTCCAATATTACAAGGAGAATCCTAAGTTATTGGCTTGCCCTTATGTGTTGCAGAAGTTCCAATGCAGAAGAGAGCCCAGATAATTCACGAAGTGTATACTATTCTTTTTACCTTATTCTAGAAATTAACAATTGGTAGAAATAACCCCTTAGAGCAGGCGTTACTGAGTCAATTACATAGCTCTGAAGGTAGTTCGTCAATGTTTTACTTATTTTATTGATTCTAAGATTCACTCTTCTCTTCTCATAACACTTCTGAAACTGAAGCGTGACTCACAATTGATGGCACACCAAGGTTTTTTGACAGTGTTTTGTCCTACTTAGGGGGATATAAAATAGTGTGTGCAACGAAACTAAGATACCTTAGATTGGATGAAATATGGTATTTGGTTGGCTGTGTCCCAGTCTATCACATTGACTACGCAAAATGGCTTAATGGGGAAAATAGATGACTTTATGTTAATGGTCACTTATTGAACTAACTTAACCTCACAGATTGAGGTCAATTAAATAGCTACAAATATTTTTGCTGCTTGGGAGAAGAGAAGTAACCCTTTCCAACGCGGCGGGTTTGTTGTCGCATGAGGATGTGTCTTTAGCAGTGGCAATGTTTGCATTATGACCAACCTCCCAGGGCATTTGGCGCGCGCGCGTGTGTGTGTGTGTGTGTGTGTGTAATATAAAGTCCTAAAAAATAAAAGTCTATTGGTCAAGATGTAAAGAAGCAAAGGACTCCCCTAAACTTCATCCACAGCTACATTCAAAATAAAGTTAAAGTTACAGAAAGTTTCCTTGGTACACTTGGACCCAGTGGGTGCTCAAGGTGTGACTCAGGCATCCTCTCATTCAGGGAAATCACACCTGTTTCTGCATCTGGAAGCAGCTGATTCCACATCAGCTCTGCTGGGTCTGAAGGCTATTAAACCTTTATCTTATGTTTGAACCATTAAATCAATGAGGAGCATATGTACACATATTTACAATTGTGGCATAAACACCCACTCCTCCAACACACGCACACCAATTTTGCTCAAGGAAGCACTTAAATACAAGTCACTTGTTAGTTTGAAAGATGTCCAAGGTGATAACTTTTAAAATGCTGCTGTTAGACACGATAGAGATCTCAAACTATAAAAAAAAGGGCAATATTTTCCAATGGAAGGCATTTTCTATTTCAAAGTTTAATATCACAGGTATTCATTGTGAAGAATCCAGAATATACAGGAAAACCTAAGAAAACATGACTGCCATGGTTGCAGCACTGATGACCACCATTAATGGCCCGGTGACTATCCCTCCTGATTTTTTCTATAGCCTGCATGTGCACATGTCTTTTTAACAAAAGTGGATTGTGTTTCTTAGGGCGCCTTGCACCCCTGGTTGTGTTCTAGGGTTCCTAGGTCGGCTTCTGAAGCTCCAGAAGCTGGGATTCCCTGGCAGGGTTTCCTAGACATTGTGCTGGGCTCTGTTTCCTCTTGTGTTTACATGCTCAGTGATGCCCAGCGACTAGTCACTGTTTCACTAGAAGGGTTCCCCAGACGGTGATCAGCATCAGGCAGCCCCTCAAGTCTGTCTTTTAAGAGGAAACATTTACATTGTTATTCTGGGCACAAGTGAATCAGGAAGGGTTATTGATAATTGTCACTCCCTGTTGTCCTTTCAGTTCCTCTTGAGTTCTCCATATAAGGAGGAGAACATTAGCACACAGGCAGCCAGACCCCACTCTCACGTTGGGGAGGACCCCAGGCTCCCTCCAGGCTGTGTCTGAAGGGGCAAATGCATTTTGGACAGAGCATGTGAGCAACTGCTGTGTCCAAAGACTTGTTCTGGGGAGAAGCTCGATGCTGCGGGGTCTTAGAAGCCGCCCTCGCTGGCATCAAGGGTGTGGGGTGAAAGAGAAAGAGTTTGGGGCTGGCTGTTTAGGGCGTGAATCCCAGGGAGCCAGAAAGCCAGCAGGTCAGGGAGCAGAGTGTTCTTCCACAGGGCGGCCCCAGGCTGTGTCCCTGGGTCTGGGAAGACATGAGAGTGCAGGGGAGTGGGAACAGGATAGCCAAACACGGTGGCCAGGACTGAGAGCATTTGGAACGAAGACGGAGCGAATATGAGCCGTGCGGGGGATACTGGGGGAAAGAGAGGAGAGGAGAGGAGACGAGCTTACCATTTGACCTCAGCTTCCTACTAAAAGGGGAATCCGCTGGCCAACGAGGGGTGAGTTTTGGTGCTTGAATACACTTGACTCGCCCTGTCCTCGGCATGACATTTCTGGAAAGCCAGCCATTTTCCTTCAGGCGTTGGCACATGCAAGAGGAAAAAAGTTGTTTTCGTAAATTGTCATCATTTTATTCTGGCCTCACTGGTTCTTCCAAGGACTTTCTGGCTTTCTGGGTCTCTGAGAGGGTCTGGAAATAGGAGCTGCTGTGGCGCCCCCAGTCTTTGTGTCTGGGTGATGGCCTCCCCAAGGGATCAGGGAATGTTTTAGGCCAATGCTGAACCTCAGTCCTGGGTATTTCTGAGTCGGGTCCATGACGGTTGACCCAAGTTTTGCTTCTGCAGCCCAAGACCTTGGTTTTCCTTTTACTTCTTGGCGTAATCAGATCTGCACTCGTAACCTCTGCAGCTGACGGCAAACCACGGGGGTGGGGCAGAGGCCCGGGAGGTGTCAGCCCTGCAGGGGAGGGTCTGCTGACTTGGGCTTGTTGGCTTCTCCCATAACTGCGCAGCACTGTCTACTCTGGGGACTTTTGTTGAAGGAAGGTTTACGGTTTTCAAACTTTCGGATAATGGTTGACAGTGATGCCTCTTTCCCAGCATGATCTGGAGTTTGCCAGAAAACGCTGTAAACAGACATTCTGCTGTGGAAGGGCTGTAAACTTTTCTTTCCAGGCATCATGGAGAGAGCATAGCATTTACTTTGCAGCTGGGCTGCTTCAGAAGTCTGCATCTAAAACGTACACTTCCTTAACTGGGAAAAGAATGCTTCTGTGTCTTCAGAATAGCTTTGCTCTGTGATACTTTTGTCATCATGAGTTTTAGATCAGTGGTAACACTTCTTTTACTTGTTTAATTTGGCTGCTCTCAAAGGCCCTCAGCCACACACACACACACACACACACACACACACACACACGCGCACGCGCACACACGCAAAAAGGATTTTTCTTTTCCATCTCAACGTTTATTTCCCATCTGCTTGGCTTGTGGTGAAATGTATAGCCTTATTTTTGAACTATATTCTGACCAAATGTAGTTGCTATTTTGCCGAGGAGTAGAAAATGACATAGTTTTACTAAGATGTAGTTTCTTTCATGGGGCTTTAATAGTGAAGAAACTGGAAGGCAAATGGCCTTATGACTGGAAAGGGAAAGCACAGTTCATTTGATCTGAAACTATCCAATAATGGTGGCTTGCATTTGGGACCTGAGGGAAGTTGGTGAGGTCCTTCCATCAAGATCATTGTTTTATTGCTATGGGTGGGAATCATGTGCATCCCACAGCCAGGAGTCAGAGGCAGGGCCTGGGGAGGCCAAGAGGGTGTCCCTCCTCGAAACTTTCCTCTTTGCTCTGATGGCCTTGTGTCGAGACCTTCAGCCCTGTGCACTGGGGGAAGAGTCCCTTGTGCATCCTAATGAATGCTCTTTTCTCATCCTGTTATTAAGACATATGCAAGTTGCCCAAAGAAGAAGGAACGTGTAGGAGATTCGTGTTGAAATGGTACTATGACGTGGAGACTAAAAGCTGCATGAGGTTCTGGTACGGAGGCTGCAGTGGCAACGAAAACAGATTTAATTCACAGGAAGAATGTGAAATGGTCTGCGCTCCTGGTAAGTGACACGATTCTTTTTTGTTTGTGACTTTTATAAATCAGAGAAGAGATCTAGGCCAATTATTCACCTTGTGAAGATACTTGATTGACAATATTATGAGAACTATGACAGAGGAGGTGGATGGTATCTTTAGATAAGGAAGATAATTCAAATAAAACACAGGGAATTCATTTTCTGAATTACCATTATTTCCTAAAAACACATACTTGTATACTTGGATTCTTGCCGACAAGGAAACCACACATCCAACTATTCCTCCCTCTTCATCTTTAAATAATTATCCTTCCTTAAAACACTAATGTTGACACTGGGGCCACCCACTGTCTCCACGGTGTTGGCCAACTCGACTGCTGATACGAGAGCCTGGCCAGAGCCAGAATGGGGAGAGCGCCATGCACACAAAGGCCCTGGGGCTGCGAGAGGCAGTGAATGGGCTCACGTTGCACACAAGGCCCTGAACCTGGGCCAGGGAGGGCCAAGGTAGCTGTGAAAGGCACTCAGCCAAAAAAGTGAGATAAGGAAGGAAAACCAGAGGCTGTAGGACAATTTACGTGAGAAACACAATGTCCTTTTTGGTCAGTACTGTGACTTTTCCCCTGCACTTCCTTCCTGCCCCACCCTCCGCCCACCCCATCCATCAATGCTCAGCACTCGTCAACCCTGGAGTCATTGCTGCCATGGGGACCTAAGCGTGGCCAGCCAGTAGCACATACCTCTTGAAGAAGGCGTCAGCCGTTGCAAGTCGTCTCTGTAGAAGCTCTGGATATAGACATCCTCGCACTGTTCCATTTCCTGCTTTGATTTACACTCGAACTTGGGAGGAGCCATTTTGCCGCATGAGCTATCAATATGGTGCTAAGTGTGTCTGTGGACCCAACGCTCTCCGTCTCCGGGCAGTTATATCATATTCTTGGAGCGTCCTGTAACAGATTCCCACTGCTGGTGTTTATGTGAACATGTCTATAAACCCCAACTCCCCCTGGAGTGTCACACCCCGCCTGTCTCAGGCATGTGTAAGGTCTGGGATGGGACTCCACATTTCACCGCTATCTATATACTTCTGCTTCGTTCATTTCTTCCCTCTCCAGTAAGCACGACTTTAGATGGAAAGCCTTGTATGGTGAAGAAACAAGAGTCCAACTTTTTTTTTTTAACTTCCCCCAATTTCCTAGATTAGAATTCAAGCTAATTTTCCTTTTCTAAAGCCTCTAACAAATGACCTAGTTAGTAGGAAGCAAAATCCCTTAATCTTTGTGCACTGTTGTGGGACCAATGCCTTCATTAAAGAATGAAAAGAAAGTCATAATAGAGAATATTTTTGGCATTCCTCTAATGTTGTCATTTTTTTGTGTGTGCAGGGTGGGGGAGGGTGTTTAATTTTAATTTTAAAAATTTTAGGAAATTTATACAAAGAAACTTTTTAATAAAGTATATTGAAAGTGTCATGGGTTTGGTGTTATTGGCTGTCTTGTTTCCATAGCACCTGCTGTCACGAGGACCCCAGGCCATGGGAATGGGGCCCAACCCACCACCACCATTTTGTTTCCAAGAAGGGACAAGACTGCTCTATCATGGGGTGCAGGGGGACCGGGGCTCAACCCATCAGCATGGCAGCACTTTGTGGCCCCGTGGCGCCTTCCCTGCTTAGGACCCTTTCTGGAATCTTTGTGGTCATCCGAGCCAGGAGGCTTTTATCCTGTGCTCTACCTTCTGGTTGGACCCAGAGTCTTGGCCTCCTTACCTGCTTTCTCTTTAAAGTGACTGTTTCCCAGGGTTGGTTTGCTCCCGCCCCTCAGGGGCTAAGAGATGGGAAACAGCTGGCCAGGACATGCTAGCTCTCCTCTGGAGTCTCAAAGACAAAGCATAAAGTCTTTTTGTTTGTTTGTTTGTTTGTTTTGTTTTTCCTTAGAGACCTTCTTCTCCTGTCTTCAGAAGTAATACAAGAAGCAAATAAATAGATATTTAGATAGCACCTGAAGCCCACTTTGGAAAGAAACTGAATTAGTTTGACAAAACATATCTGCTCTGACAAATGCTCCCAACAGATCTGTGGAGACCCTGGGTGTGGGCAGAACTGTTTTATGTCAGCTTGGGGAGGAATCTGTCCATTAATCTACAGAGAGAAAAGAGAAGAGGTCAGTGGCTGTATAGAGCTCCCTGTGGTCTACTCCTTTGACTTCCATGAAAATGCACTCAGCATGGCCCCATCTGCCTAGAAACTGGTAGAAGCATTGAGACCTGTGACTGTGTCAAGATGGGGGAGAGAGAGAAGTAGAAGAATGAGATGGACAGAGGAAACCCCTGTTGGGAATTTGTAGTTATTTGAGGGAGGACTCAGGAGTTGATAGGACATTGGGGATGTGAGTTTCCTTGCCTTCTTTGGGACTGAGAGAGCTTGGTTGGACATCAGGGCAGCTTCAGGGGAACTAAAAAGCTTCAGGAACTCCTGAGACACTCTCATAATCAGGGCATCTTTGCTCACCACCTGTGCAGAAGCCCTGTGGGGTTCCTCTCCCCATCCCTGTTTGGGGTGATCAATATGCCAAACCAACCCTTCTCTAAATCATGCTGACCCTTTCTCATTTTTAGGGACCCCTTTTTCAGATAAGGCCAACCCAGGGGACTTACAAAGAGCTCAGTGATGGTCATGAATTCCCTTCAAATGGATATTCAACTGGGGTGGGAAATGTGCATTCTGTGACTTTCTCAGGGATAGCCACTCCAAAGTTCCTCAATCCCAGAGGAATGGCCCCTTTTCCCTACAAATACACCTGTGTGCCTCCCCTCAAGTTGTGTGTGCTCAAGCTAAGTTCATATCATTGGAGTGAAGAAATATTTGCAGTGGAGCTGGGGAAAGGGAGCCTAAGTCGTGTAGCAGGTAGAACAGAAGCCACGAAACGGGTTTGGCCAACTACCACAAACTGGGCAGCTAGAACCACAGAGCTTTATTCTCTCACATCTCTGGAGACTAGGCATCCAAAATCAAAGAGTTGGCAGGGTTGTGCTTCCCTTGAAATCTGTAGGAAAACTCCTTGCTTTCTGGTGACCCCTCGGTTTGTACCTGCACCCCCTGATCCGGCCCCATCTACACATGGCTCCTCATGATGACAGTGGGCACCTTCTCTACTTAAGTGATGGCCTTATTTCCAAATATCCTGATATACTGGGGGAGTAGGACTTCTGACCTTTTTTGGTGGGGGAGGAGGGAGTGCACCATTGAGCCCCTAAGACCGTGTTAGCATTTCTGCTAACCTTCTCCCTACTTGGTCACGATGCAGCTAGTGCCCACAAGGGCTTTCAGCTGATTCCTGTCACTTTCTAGTCATTTTTGGTCATGAAAACCATCCCTAATGGATCTTAAGGTTGGGCCCCATTCATTTTAAAACTTAAATCCCAGATAGTCTTCACAGCCTTTTGCTGTGAACCTCAGTGCTGGTGGAGTTGGAGTGAATATGTCCATGGCTTGCTCTCTCCCTCATTACTCTTCATCCTCTAGGCCTGTGGAGTTCTGTGTACAGCACCCTCTGGGCTCCTGGGACCAGGCTGTCTCTCTGCTGCTGCCCTGCCCTGCCTTGGGCTACCTCTGCAGTGGGGTTTCCCAGGCTGGCTCTCTGGAACACATATCCTAGTGGAAACTGGGGGGCCCAGTTTCCTGTCCCTTCCTACCACATTTCCTGCCCTTTCCTGCCACAGTAGGAAGTGAGTCCCTCTCTTTCCTTATGGGAGGTGAAAGAAGCATGCACTGCTTTGCCCTCTAAAGGCCACCCTGACCAGGGCCATGGTCCTCTTCTGCCTCAGCAGTGACGTGGAGTCCTCAGAGCAGTGTGCTCTGAGCTGGGCCCTTGGCGATCCACTCTGAGAAAGTAGGGTCTTCCCGGTAGGCAACTCCAGCCTCTAGTAGGAATGTAATAAGAGAGCTCTGGGTCCTTTTGTGATGGGCTAAACATTGCTCTTCCCCCACTTCCCCTCAGGGGGCATCTAGAAGGAAGAATCACACCCAAGACATCCCAATAACTTGTGAAGCTCATTAGCGACAAATGGACATTTCACTGAAGACACTTTGAGGGATCTGGAGAGAATTTCCCCTAATATTCCATGGTTTACTTCATACAAATGTCCTTGGACAAGCTTCCTCTGCCCCAGAGGTCCTCACCCCCAGCAGCTGCCGCAAGTACTCCCTCCTCTTCCCTCATCCACTCACTTATAACCCTCCATGTCCACGGTGGTTCCGGTTCCCTCCTTGGTGTGGGCACTTTGGATGGAAAAACAAAAGCCCAGGAACTGGGGATTGGTGGGTGTCGTGCTTCTGGCCTTGTTCATGGACATCTATTCATGCCATCGCACATTAAAAAAGAAACCAAACAACTCAGCTTTACCTGTGACAAAAATGCATCCATTTATGTGTGTTGTTTGATGAATTTTGACAAGTGAATGTACCCACTTTACCCTCTCTCCCACCACTCACAATATGCGGCATTTCTGTGATCCCATCTGGCTGTACATGTCACCGCTTTACCAAGGATACAATCAGGGACGCAAAAAGATTCATGTTCAAACATATTCCATGTGGCTTTATTTGAGATGACAAAATGCAGTTAGAGATCATCAAAGTGGCTACCAGGAAGGGGATGCTTAAATTTAGCTTACCTTGCAGACAACAAAAAAAAAGGTAAGTAATCAGTAAGTATGTCATAATGTTGATAAATGACCCAGGCCATTAATCAGTTGTGATTTTTCACAGAATGTTAAAAAGGATACAAATCTGTATATTTAATATGATAATTGCATATATGTACACACACACACACACACACACATTTTTTTTAAGAAAGAGAAAATCTATTAAAAGCAAATACCGCAAACATTTCCTGGCCAGTTGCAGTGCTGTCTGCTGTCTCTTCCCCTACACCTAGACCCTAATATTTAAGTTGCTTTTTATCCCCATGTTAATTATAAAATTGAGTTGAGCAGCCATCGATGGGCTTAGCTACCCCAGATTTCAAGTTGTTGCACAAAGATCCCATTTCCATGTAATTCTGTTTTGTTCAACAGAGGCAGTTGTATGTTCATTCATTTGATGGACACTGAGCACATCATATGTGTCCCCAAGGAGCTCACAATCTCATGGCGGGAGATGGACAAAAGTGGGAAACATGACAAGAAGCCAGTGCCAGGCTGCTCTGGGAAATGGCTGGGCTGGAGGAGGGGGTGACCACCAAATCTCAGCAGGGTGACCATGGGGGCCTAGGTGGGGAGTCCACTGTGGGAAAAAAAAAACACTTGGGGAAGATGAAAGAAGTGGTTAGGTGGCTGCCTGAGGAGGGTTCTGGGCAGAGGGGACCATAGAGCACAGAGCATACCTCTAGAGTAGGAGGAGAGCCTGGGAAGAGCATGGTAGGGCTTCAGAGAGTGAGTGGAGGGCTAGAGGTGCACTAGGGGTCCCACAAGCTTGCTGGCTTTCACTCAGTGACACTGGAACTGTTTCTCAGTGTGCTCAAGGGACCTACGTGCTCTGCTATGAATTTTAAAGTGCATGGACAAGACATCAGAGCAGTGAGATGGGGGCACCAGTGATGATGCTGTGGCATAAATTCAGGTGACAGTGAGAGGCAAGAGACAGTGGCCAAGACCAAGAAATATCAGAGGAGACCATGTGTGAGCTCTGTGTACATTTTGCTCTCAAATATGCAAGAATTGATAGAACTGTTGCATTCAGGTTTTCACATGTATTCCCACAGAGGAACTAAAATTCCTGTTTTAACTCATCTGTCCTGACTTTGCCTTCAGCAAAGAGTGGTGTGCAGCGGGAACCCTGACCCCTGACAGCTGTGGACTTCATTTCAAGACCCATCCACTGCCAGACCACGTGTCCTTCCCTGGACCCTGGCGTGCCCTTGACCTGTGCTGCCCTTTCTGGGGTTTCCTCAAAGAACTTCCAGCCCGGCCATGTGGACGTGGCTTGCAACACCTGTTTTGGATTTTGTGAACAAGACCTAACCCTCTTTCGGGGTGATGCTCTGGGGGTTTGGCTTGTCCTCGCAGCTAGTGTGGACTTAAATAACTGAACTCACCTCTATCCAGTAGCGGTTTTGTGTCAGATGATGTATTACGTGCTTCAGACACACAACCCCAAGCAGTACTGTCCGGTAGTGGTCACTGGTCACTACCCTCGTTTCTCAGATGATGAAACAGGGGGTCAGAGTGGTCACCCAGGTAACAGTCTAATGGAGGCTATATTTGAGCAAGTCATCGTGACCCAGAAGCGATCCAGACTTCCCAAGGATGTATGGGTTCTTGTGGGGTTCTTGCTGTCATTCTCCAGGGGCTTTGGACTGTTTCCCTGGGAGCTGGATTTCAGCTGGGCTCTGTCTTCTCCTGGCACACAGCACCCTACCCAAGACTTAGTGTTTCTCTCCATGGACAGAAAGTCTCTCTTCGTCCTTCCCTTTTCCTTTTATTACAAACATTCTTATCTGTTTCTCAGTATCCAGAGATGCTCTGCTCAGGGAAGGAGCTGGAGAAGCTGGACATTTGGCTCAAGTTTAGGGCCTGAGTAGAGGGTGGCCTGCTTGAGCCTCCATGGCCAGGTCACGGTGACATTTCTTTGGATCCAACTATTAGCACATTCAGTCCCCTCTTTATCATAAGTTCCTTCTACTCTCCCCTCACCCACAACTTTCTGTAGAACTAAAAATCAGTCAATCAGTCACAACAAGCATGAATGGCAGCCAGTCTTTTTGTAGGAAGCCAACATCATAAACCTGGAAGGTTAATTTGAAGTTTCTTCCCCCGTGGTGATTCATTTTTAAGGAATGGTTTGGATTTCCTGGCCAAATTATCCTTGTTGTCAGATTTCCAGTTGGACCTGGTCAGTCCTCAGGAGCCAGGTTCTCCAGGCCTACCCATTGGAGTACAGCTTCCAGAGAAGCTAGGGACTGCTGCCCAAGGGCCTGCTACTTCTCTGACCTCAGTTTGCTGGGCTGAGCGTTGATGTTGACTGTGCCTCCCATCTTCCTCTGGGCTGAAGTACGAGTGGTGGGCTATTCTAAGCACCACCAGATTCCCAGGGGGTCTTCCTATTTCTTTGGAATCATTACTCCAGAATTGGACAGCCCTTTGGAGTTTGGAGTCCCAGTGTGGGGCCAGTTCAGGGATGCCTCTCCACATTGTTCCTGATTCTGGAACCCACGTGGTCAGCAGAAAATTGCCACAGAGAGAAAAACCAAAGAAGGAGTATGTTAAAGTCTAGTTGTTAGAGCCCAGAGATATTTGGTGGTGGAGAATGGGAAAGAGCCAAGGGAGAAAGAGTCTGTGTGCATAGTGGGGACATGTTCCAAGTAACACTCCACCTGGAAAATAGATATTACTTTCCTGCCTTAAGTCAGAGGTGTCTGTGAAAACCCTCAGGCTGCTGTTGCAAAATGTCATCTCATGGAAGGGGTTTGGGCATCTGCAGAGGGACCTCGCCAAGCATGTTTGAATTTGAGAGGAATGCTGAGGTCCCAGGATTGGTGTTACTTTTCGAGGAGGTGTTAGAAACAGAAATAGTTAGCATGCTACAAAAAAAAAAAAAAAAGGTAGAGTTGGTTTACTTGAGAAAGGATACTGCAGTTTTTAGAGATTCAAATTAGAGCAGTTGCATTTGATAGGAGCATTCTGGTTCAGGGAGTCCCTGGTAATTTGTGAACCAGGCCTAGTTTGGGTGCATCTGAGAGCCGACCCTGACTGCTGGGTTGCAGGTAGGTTGTTTGAGAAAGTATGTAGAAAGTACAGGTGACAGAATTGAGAAGAAAGACTCAGAAGAGCCAACAGAAGGTATATTATTTTTGAGCAGGTTCCCACTCAGTTAGGGTGGCCACGGGCTACTGAGGTTCACCCCACTGGGAAGGATGTGATGAGGGAAAGGAGGATGGGGACTTCTCTCTTGATTCCCATGTCTTTTGGTTGGGGCTGCCTTGGGGGTATAAGGTGTACGACACTTTTGAGAAAGTCCTTGGGTCCAGCAACAGGGAGACGTGGGCCCCTGAGGTGTAGAGCCAATAGCACACCTGGAACTGTCCACGTGGCCGCAGGGGAACTCACAGGTGGGTCAAGGAGGATGGCATAGATGGCACCAGTCACCAGCCTGTTTGGACATGAACCCACAGGAGCTCAAGTGGAGACATAAAATCAAGTTGAGAGAGAGTTGTCAGAAAGAATGGCTGGAGACACTCTACTCCTGATTACTCTTATGGGAGCAACAATGAGCAGATCCTCTGACCTCTTCCCAGAAGCCCTTGTATGCCTAGCACTCCACCAGATGGGGGGAAGCAAACTGTTTTGGTAAAGGACCACCCAGGGTCCAGAGGTCCAGGGGCTCTAGAGAAAGCCTTAGGGCTAGTGGTACAAATTTTGGCTGTGACTCCCTCTGCTTAGCAACCTGGTTCCTGTTCATTTTTGGAAAGGATTGTCTAGTCTTCCCATTGTTGCTGTCAGCTTCAATACCCTACTAGTAAGTGATTTTCTCTGTGTGTTAAGTAGAGTGAGTTTCTGGCCCTGGAAGCCCAGAGCCTGGACTGGCTCACTTGCCATCATCACATCATGCCCTCGACAAGCATTTGCTGAGCCCCCGTCATGTGGCATCCAGATAGACGAGGAACACACATTCCCTGCCCTCACTGAGATCACGTGGCAAGCGGGGATGGGCGGCAGACGCCAGGCCATGCAATACGTAAGGGCCGAGAGGCTCTGTGGAGGTCATTGCAGGGTGGGGCGGGGTGGGGTGTTGGGGACAAGCTTTTCTAAGAGTTGATTTATGAGCTAAAACCCAAAAAGGTGGGTGGGAGCCAGTCTTGGGAGGACCTGGGAGAGGATTCCAGGTTGAGAGAAGAGGTGGGTTGAAGGCTCTTCTGAGTCTCATATGTGGAGTTCAGTGCTTTGGAGAAGCAGGAGGGTGGCCGGTGTGGTGGCGGCACACACAGGAGGAGACGGCTGTAGGAACTGCAGTGTTGGTTAGAAAAAATGGGGGCTTGAGCCAGGTGTTGGTCATAGACACGGAGAAGGGAGGACAGGTTTGGACTTACTGGGTGGGGGAGCAGTTCATAGGCCATGCTGATGACTTAGTCACATGGTAAGAAGAGAGGCTAGATGGTCCATGATGCTTTTCACTGAGATGTATGCCGTTTGCTTATTCTCCTGGGGTGGGGTCATCAAGAACTGTGCCATGGGCATTTTAATTTGGGATGCTTCTTGACCTTTCTAGAGGTGGTATCAGAGGGCCAGCTGAAATCCTGACTGGGGCTGGCTTGGGAAGGACATTTTTGAGCGGTGAGTCCAGATAGATGGCCTGGTCTGAGAGTAAGGGTGAGGAAGGGAGTGGGGGTCAGGAGAGGCCTCTCGGTACATGGACAGCTGGGGCCAAGAAGAGGGAACAGGCCCAGCCCAGGAGGCTGACAAGGAGCATCTGGAGCAAGAGGAAGACACCCAGGAGGGAAAGTGGTCATGGGAAGCACAAGAGCAAAACCTATTTCAAGGACACAGAGCACTCAGCTATGTTGAATGCGGCTGAGACCAGGCCAGGGAGGTCTAGAGAAGACCCATGTGGACGCTGACCTGCGCTGTAGATGTTCTCACCCACCGGGAACTGAAACCCTGTCTCAAACTGGCTTGGACCATAAGGACGTTTTTTTACCTCAGTTGCACAGGAAATCTGGAGCTGGGCTGTGGGAGCGGTTAGTCAGGTGGGGGGAGAGTGCCGTCTGCTCTCTTCAGGTGGGACTCTACGCTGCAAGCTGGCACCAAGATGCTGTCATTGGGTCACTGCACCAGTAAGGGAAAAGCAGGACTGGTCTTTCTGTGGTTCTCTTGGGAGCGAGGGAATGTCTCCCCACAGCCCCCAGCAGACGTCCCCAGGACACTCCCCTTTCCCAAGACAGACAGTGGCAGGACAACTGGGGGCCAAGAAGCCCCCCTCTTCAGGCCTGGGATCCTGAGGGTCAGTGGGACTCTGGTCAGGAGGATGTGGGCCAACTGGATCCAGGAGCATATCCATTACTGGGTAGGTTTTTGTGTGTGTCGATAGCACACCTGCCATTTAAGAGACTGTGTAGTTCATCCAGTGGCATAAGATTTAGTCTTTTCTCAATTAATTCTCTCAACATTTTCCAGAGAGAAGACAGAACATCAAAGTCAAAGCTTTGTAGCTTTAGTTGAAGGGAAGTTCTTGATCTAACCAGACTTACTGACATTTAGCTGATCATGGTTCATGATCAGCCATTCTATTCTATTCTATTCTATTCTATTCTATTCTATTCTATTCTATTCTATTCTATTCTATTCTATTCTATTCTTTTCTTTTCTTTTCTTTTCCATTTTTTTCTATTCTGTTCTATTCTTCTTAGAATATACTCAGCAAACTGTTTCCTTCTGTGAGATTGCCCCAGGAAAGGCGTGAGCTGAGCACCGGTCTGTTTAGCATCAAGCTCTGACCAATAGGCCAAACAGCTTTGATTTGTAAAGTCGATGTCTGAAGGGGATTTATGTGAGTGGCTCTAAAGTCTCCACCACGGATGAATCACACAGAGATTGTCTTTCCACAGACCATCAGAATGCAACACATCTAAGGGCTCAAATCTTCGTCTGTGTTTGAGTTTCAAAATGAAAACCTATTTTTCCCTTAAAAGATGCTTGTGTGCAGGTCCTCAGTGGTTCACTGATTGTCCCCGAAGAGCTCCCTAGGATAGAAATAGGGTCCATTCTCCTGTCTCCTTCGCCACCTGATGTGGCTTTCTCAGGCCTTTTAAGGAAACACGTTCAGCCTCTGGAAGCATTTCAGGCACCGCATTCCCGATTGCACACATGGAACCCATTGCCATCCAGCAGGAAAGCATCTGCCAGCGTGGCAGAGAGGAGAGCTAAAAATAGTCAGGAGCAGTGCAATAGGCTTCGCTGCCCACCCCAGCCCCCATTCATCAGTGTGAAAATACAGGACCTGTGTCCCGGGTCTCCCTGGGACCCCAATTCCCTCATTTGTTGGCAGAATCACTCCTCAATCCCCACCCCAAATTAATTTTTGGCTTTCAGAGAGGAGTTGTACCAGCACGGAGCCCCTGAGGCCCCCTTATCTTGTGACCGCCCGGATGGTGTGGACAGCGACACCTCCTTGGTGCCTGGGCCCCACCCTGAGGTCCCCACCTTTCTCACAACAGCGTTTCCAGGTGGGCAGAGAGAAACGGGCTGAAGAAAAGCATTTTCAGCCAAGATCCCTGATCTCGGAGACCACCCTTGGGCTTGGCCCGGGGTCTGGAGCTCTCTTGCTTGCTCTAGGTGTGGTCACAGATGGTCATAGCCCTCTACCCCGGGCAGGTTCACAGATGAGTAAGGCCAGAGGAGGGACTGCCAAGGTTTGAGGCCAGCATGGGGAGAGGTCCCTCTTACAGGCATTCAGGTCTGATAATTTGAACACATTGTTGTCAAAGAAATGTCCTCTAGGAAGTCTAGGCCTTGGGCCACCGAGTTGCAACCTGTGGTTCAGAGACACTGAGTTAAAGTTCAGTATTGCTGCATCTTGTCTGTTTTATATGGATTGTGTATAACTTTGCAGCTTTGGCCTGGAAATGGAGTCCCCTTGACCTCCGGGTCCTGCACGTGACCCCAACAGAAGGACAGAACACAGGGTAAGGCCGGGAGGTATTTGCTGGTGTCCGACTAGGACAGTTGCCAAAGTCGTCTGAGGGTTGACTATGTTCAGCAATGCTGACTTCATAAAGAATAAACAGAGGATTCCTGTGCACATGGGCAGACAGGGATGAGGGAAGAGGAAGTCACGTGCACTGTGAGCCAAATGCTGCAGACATTCTCATAAACGGAGTTCTCAGAGGAATCTGTTGGCAGATTCATTCTGGAAATGAAGCCATAGACCAGGTCCCCCTTCTCAACCTGGCCCTGGGGTGTGGCCTTCTTTGGTCACCTTCACATCTGGTAGTTATAAAACCCGAGCAGATCCAGGGGCAGTCACGTTAGCGTGTGCTGGCGGGGGTCCATGTGAAATCTCACTCACTACTTTGATTGTGTTGGGTCTCCGTGCTGTGTGCTCTGAGGGTTATCACTGCACTTGATGTTGATGGCGCTGGATACAACAAGCCTTCATCTGTCCCATCTACTGAGGGAAGCAGAGGTGCACACAGCATCTGCCATGCTCTGTGTGGAGCTGGGAGAGAGGCATGCCCACAACCCAGAGCCCCTGAGGGACAGGCCCTGGGAAAGGGAGCAGGATAAGAAGAGAGAAAATCTCCGCCTTGCTCTTAAGTAGCATTTCAGACTGCTCCAATGAGTGAACACAGGTGTTATTTGTTCCAATGGAGGGGAGAATAAAGAAGAGAGAAGAGCCTCTGAGACATTCCAGGGGCACCAGGGAGACATGACAGTGGGGCGGGCGGCTCCATGTGGCCAGGAAGGATGAGGTGTCTCTGCTCCGTGTGCATCTGGGAGCTAGCCAATGCTTGCAGGCTTTGGAGGGACAGCAACTAAAATTTTGAGTGGGAAAATGGGATGATTACATTTCATTGTATCAGGATAGTCTACTCCCCATTTGTTGTCCTCACAAACTCTTGGTTTCCATCAAGGGGAGCAGGGAGGCAGGAACAAAGGCTGTTACCATTTTACCTAAAGAGGACAAAAGCCCTCATCGGGGCTGTGCACCAGGGAGGGGTGGAGGAGACATGGCCAGAATGAGAGCGCCTGGTGGCTGACTCGATGGGGCTCGTGAGGACAGGGATAAGTCCCTGTTGGCTCCAGGTCTGGGTGACAGAATGTGGCTCAAGGTGGAGCCATTCCTTGAGACAGGGAATAGACGATGAGCTATGGACCAGTCAGGAAAATGAGCAATCCTGGTTTTGAGGGTATTCTGGTGTGTACGCTAACAAGCAAGTGGTTGGCTGCATAAGTGAAGCAGAGGAGGGAAGTCAATCGGATGAAAGATTCAGGAGAACCTCTGTACCGTTGAAGCCTTGGAAACCAATGCTCTTGTCCAGAGGGATGTGTAGAGAGCAAAGGGAAGGCAGGCAAGAGCTGGGGAGCTCGGCAGGTAAGGATAGACCCAGCGGTGGAAACTTCCCTGGTGTTCGCATGGAATGGGAGATGGGAAGCAGGAGACAGGGGAGATATTTCTGCAAGTGAAGGATAGAGGACAGAATGTCAAGGGTAAAGCACATTAATGGTTGCACCCTGAATAGATCTCCACGGTGTTTCTCGCTACCGATCATGATTCTGAGGTCTCATTTTCATGCACTTGTGACTTTTCACACCTGTGCATGACTGACAATCACACCAGCTCGTTTTTTCAAACACCCACATTGTCTCCACTTTTTCACTATTGTAAGTGATATGGTGGTAAGTAACCTCCTGCATAGAGCTTAACACTGTTACCCTTTTGCGCCTGCAGAATAAGTAGTAAGAAAGGGAATATATGCTCAGGACCGTTCTCATTGTGTTGTGGTGCACATCACTGAACTGCCCACCAGAAAAGCGACACCAATTTCTACTCCTGCTGATGGACTTTGAAATGTCCCAGCTGTCTGATAGGGAAGATGTTGATTTTATTAAATGTTTGCCTCTTTGATATATTAGAATTTACGTAGCATTATTTTAATTTTTAAAATATCAGAGAAGTTAACATTTTAAACCAATAGAACTCACTCTAAACCTGCTGTAAAAAGTTTAACAGTAACAGATGTGAAGGACTTTTCAGGCCAGAGACTGTGTTCCGTGCTTGGTGCCCAGCACATCACATTCTCTCCGCAAAGGTGCAAGCTCTTCATTTTGGGTAATGGAGGCTCAGAGAGGTCTTGTAATTCCCTTGAGTCACACAGTTGCTAAGAGGACACAGGCGGCTTTGGGATTCAACAGTCTGAGAGTCAGTCTTGCTGGCTGTGCTATTTTTTCTTTAGGCTTATTTATTGTTCTGTTTTAAAGTTTTCTTCACTTACTGAAGGACTTTTACTAATTGCACATTTTTAAACTAGTTACCATTTGCCTTACATTTTGTGGCTTTAAGTTGTTGTGAACTCACATCAATTTTTTTTTCCCTTACACATTTCATCTCTGCTGTCTCCTGCGTAAATATCATCTCTATCTGCAGGTTAGAACACTGGGCAGCAGACACTGTCTGGGCACCTGCCCAGGCCCCGGGCTCTTCTCTGGCAAGTGCCCCATGGCCCCTCTCCTTGCATCAGAAGCCAGGTCTTTCTTTTTTTTTTTTTAAGATTTTATTTATTTGACAGAGAGAAACACAGCCAGAGAGGGAACACAAGCAGGGGGAGTGAGAGAGGGAGAAGCAGGCTTCCCGCAGAGCAGGGAGCCCGATGTGGGCTCAAACCTGGGTCTCCGGGATCATGACCTGAGCCGAAGGCAGTCGCTTAACCAACTGAGCCACCCAGGAGCCCCCAGAAGCTATGTCTTACTCAAGGAACTGCGACAAGGGCCAGAGTCCCGGAAGTCAGCTGTTAACTGCAGAAGCAAGATGAGTTTCCATTGTCACATCAGGCAGGCAAGCATTGAAGAGCAGTTGCTTGGAGAACTCAGGCTCTGGCTCAGACACCATGGTGCCACCAGCTGACCTGGAGAGGCAGCTCACCAAGGTTCAGGGGTCCAAGAAACCCCAGGTGTTGGGAACAGAGGTTCAGGTTTCTTAGCATCTCAGGTCATCCTTGGGCCCAAGAGCCAATGGGCAGTCCTCAACTCTCCGTGACTTACTAGTGGAGAAAAAGCGAGGCCTCCCAAGATGGGGGAGTGATAGCAGTAACACCAAGGCACATGGCCTGCCTTGCTCCTGGAAGGATGCCTAAACCAGGGTATGGACCCATCTCTGGGGACGTGGGGGTTATGTGCCAAAGTCCTGCTGAGGGTGAATTTACCAAAGCTAGAAAGGCTGCCAGCTCCCACAACCATGCTAGAATAAGGCAGGAAGCCAAGTATTTGATTTGATGCCATCTTGAGAACAAGGCTTGGTCACCCACTCCACTGGAAGTCAGAGGGGTTGGGTAGACTACTGTAGGATTCTTTGTATCATCGTCTAGAAAACCATTGGAATTAGAACTGCTATCTTATCGCATTACCATCTCTCCATTATTTCCAGCTTTCTCCTATAATCACTAATTTTTTTTATTCCTCTTGAATCATTTTAAGCCTCTATTTTTATATCTTTTAATCTTTTTTAATGGCATCTTCATTATTTATAACCTCAGGGGACACTACCCCATTCTGCCTTTCTATGTTTAAAAGCATTTTCAGTTGGGTATTTCTTTCATTGCTTTGAAAATTAATTTTTTTTTAAGATTTTATTTATTTTGACAGAGAGAAACACAGCCAGCGGGGGAACACAAGCAGAGGGAGTGAGAGAGGGAGAAGCAGGCTTCCCTCCGAGCAGGCAGCCCAATGTGGGACTCGATCCCGGGTCTCCAGGATCATGACCTGAGCCGAAGGCAGTTGCTTTACCAACTGAGCCACCCAGGCGCCCTGAAAATTAATTTTGTAAACTTTAGGACTTATATCTTTAAAATTTATTTTTACTGCTATTAGCATATTTTCTTTAAAGACTTTTTAGTTTATGTAAGACAAAAACTTGGAACAGCACATGGGGACCAGCTGTGAGGCCACATACATCTTTTTGATCCAGCACGGACAGCCCTTCTGAAACTCTGTGAGGGGTCGGTGACAGACCTCTACTGGACAGCATCACAGAAGATTTCCTGTAGATTTTGGAACGTAGCCACATCCCCTTGAGCACATGAAGACTCTTCTTCTGGAGGTATCTTCTGTCATGCCAGTGAGCATAGGTGGTCATGCCACCTAGGTCACCATCCATGAACCAGATGGTTCCCCACCAACCTGCCACAGAGGCAGGTGCACCCAGCATCACTCCCTCTGTCAGTGGACTTTAGACAAGCTCTACAAGACACAAGTAATTGGCATGAACTAGTAGCTGATACACCTGCTTCCCTCCCAATGCCACCCCTTCTTCAACCCACACCTGTGACAGTTACAGAGGAGAAGAAAAATGGGGCATGATGCATATAATATATATATAATATAACCTCAACCAACTCAGTTCAATTATGACAAATACCATTCAGGGTACCCTGAAGGAAATCAGAGAAGAGAAAATCTTTTAAAGGCAGAATTCTGACAATCATCTTGTCCACTTGGTGTGAAGTAACCTTAATGGGGAGGAAAATAACAACCACTAGTGCATGTGTTCACACTGACTGCTTTCGTGGCCACTGGGGGTGAAGAAATGGTGAGAGGTGAAGAACTGTACTGATGAATGGACCATGACATGAAAGTCAAGAACCCAAAATGAGAAGGCTGGGGGATTAGAGATAAAGAGATTTGGGGTAAAAGTTTGGTCCTTTTGAAATGAGCCCAGAAACTGAGAATATTCATCTCACTTGAAAGTCCTCCCAAAGATCCCCAGTGCATGGACTGCTGTGAGTCACCATGCAGATGGGATGACTCACACTGGGAATCTTTGTTAGCTTCTTTCCTCCAGTGATCAATGTCTAAAAACGCCCAAGTGGCCCAGACCTGATGATCAACCCTGTATGGGATCCATGATATGGACTCTGTGTTATCAAGGCGAACCTGGCCATTGCAGCTCTTGGTTTACTTGCCAGCAGACCATTGAAACTTTATCTCCTGATATGGTATCTTGTGGGACCAACCAACAAGTCCATGTGGTGGGTTGATAACACTGGACCCATTCTACCACAAGGGAACAGTGATCTGTCCTACTGTCAGGGACAGACACTCTGAATTTAGGTTTGCTTTTCCTGGTGGCTGCGCTCTGCCAGACCACCATCCATGGGCTTACTGAGTGCCTTATTCACTGCTATAGTATTGTCTCCAAAGGAAATCACTTCATAACAAATTAATTTAACTGGCTTTATCATGTACCCTATGGCCCCAAAGCAACTTATCTTATAGAAGGAACGGTGAATCAGTTAGGATAGGTTAGGTTATGGTGAAGTAATAAACAAACCCCAACACAACAATGGGTTATTTCTCATTCACATTTCAAGTCCAACCCAGCCTGAACTCAGGCTGATGAAGGCTTCATCCTCACTAATGTTTCCACAGTTACTGAGGTAGGGGGAAAAAAGTAATGCATGACTTGATGGGCATTATCACTTTCACTCATGTGTCATTGGTCACATCAAGGTACAAGGCAAACTTAAATTCCAGGGAAGGAGGAAGGACTTTTGTTCTAGCTTGCTGGAAAGAGAGGAGAATCAGAATATATGTGATTATCCTAATGACTAATATAAATGTTTTACTGAAAATATAGATCTGTACCAGCCTGGGAATAGCCCCATGCGATGTTATGGTGTTGTCCTACAGGCTGTCCCATAGACTCTTAGCCAGAGGCCAACGTATGGTGCTGTTTCTTTCATAACTAATATATGTGGGTGTAAGAAAATGAAATGGAAGGGAATGTATAATTTTCCACAACTATCCCTGATAAACTGGTTGCATTTTTTCTTTGTGTTGCCATGACGCTGCTGTCTTCTGTGTCAGAGATTGTAGTGCCCTAGAAAAGAGTGTTTCTCCCATCTATCCAGTGGGAAATAATGCTGCTATTTGGCCATTCAGGGTTCCTCATGCTGTAGAGCTAACTGACAAAGGAGGGGATTATACTGCCTGCATCATCGATCCTGAACCTCCCCAGAGTAAAAGCTATTTACTACAAATTGGGTGGAGGGAAATAGGGATGCAGCCCCTAGGATTCCCTGCTGTGCCTCCATGGACCACCAAGACATTGGCTAGAGTTAACTGACAATGGTTGCCATTCCACAGAGGGAGGACTACCAAGAGCTCAGACTCCTTACCACAAAAAGTAGGGCTCCTCCCTGCCTAAGGACCTCAACCAATTCTGTTCAGTTATCACAAATGTACCACACAAGTGCAAGGTGTTCATTGTAGGGAAGCTTTGTGCATGTCCAAAGGGGATATAAGGGAGTCCTATTCAGTACTTTCTGCTCAGTATTTCCACAAACTTAGAAGTATCTAAAATAGAAAGTCTACTAATTAAAAAAAGAATTAAAAACAGATAGGAAAATATTAACTGGGGGTGTTTTCTTTTGAGAATGCCTGTGTAAAAGGCATGGGAACCTGGGGTAGCTGGAGGGTTTCAGACCTAGACAGTTGCCATTTCTCGGCTGCCTAGGCTTCTTTGCTCCTCCACATGGCATGCCTCTCTCTTTGCTGTTGGGATGGCAGGTCTGGTGCTCATCTCCTTCCACAGTAGCTGAAGGGGCAAGAACGCCTCACTGTCCTGGTGTGGCCAGAGAATGGCCACTATCTGATCACAAGCCATGACAGAGCTGTGTCATGTCATGTCTCAGAAGCCACCCCTGTAGGTTATGTGTGGCCACGAGACTTGCTTCAGCCAATATTAATGTGTGTGGAATTGGCACGCCACGTGTGGGGGGAGACGTTTGAAGATGACATCGTAGCCCACACTCCACTTTCCCGCCTCCACAGTCCAGGAAGTGAATAAACTGTGGGTCTCCATCATTTATATCCTGAGAACGATGGCAAGCAGGGCTTCCCGGGGGGACACACAGCACGAGTGAGAAACACAGTAGGGGTCGCAGTAAGAGTGCTGTGCCTGAAGCATCAGCTGCTACTTAACCCTGCCCAGGACAATACGAACTTGAGCATACCTCTGAGTGATAGAGGATTGAAGGGTCCAACTGAGGGAGAGCCATCACTCTCCTCATGCATTCAGATGTGGGCAAATATATAGAAAGGCAGGCAGGAAGGATTGTACCTCCAGCTATGGCAAAGTGAGTGATTTCGGCTTCTTCTCTGCACATTTCTGCCACCCAATTTTTTTTTATTTTGAAATTTTCGTATTTTATTCATCATGGGTTATGTTGCATTTATTAAAATGTTGCATTAGAATACTGCATTATTTACTTGATTGCTGAGGTTTTCAGTGCTCCCTTAAGTTTTGTGACCATGGGGACAGACTCCCTTCCTCACCCTGGTCCCACTCCCCCCTCTGCCCATCGCCAGTGTGCTCTCTCAGCCTGCGTCTGTCCCTGGTGGAGGAGCCCAAGACCGCTTCACCTACCGTTGGATAAACACCACCTGGAACAGCCTCTGGCCATTGTAGGAAGTCGTGACTCTTTGTTGATAAATGAATATAAAATTTAACAACAACAACAACAACAACAACAACAACAACAACAAAGCACAGTGTTCACAGCGTGGAGATGAAGAGGGTAATGGGGGCAGAATGAGCACTGAGCCCCTTCTTCCTCAACCTTTTCTAGCTATGCTCACCTAGACCTCCTCCCTTGGGCAAATCCATTCCTATTCTTCCTGGACCAGTTTTGACCAGGGCAGGAGATACGTCAGCATCCTTGGCTCATTACCTGCCAGGGTCCTGAGTTATTCTTCTGTCTGATATCCAGTTCCTGCTTCCCTAGCCTCTAGTGAGTCCCAAGTGATGTGACTGAGCCCCTCCCCATGCCCTGTCTGATGCTGCTATTCACACTGAGTCCAGAGCTCAGCTCTAACCCCAGTCTCCTGGCTGAGGTCTGACTTTCTGCTTGACTTCTGTAGGCTCCAGGAGCACAGGATATTGGTTCCTCTGCTCTAGCCCCTGTCTGCAGATTACCTGAGCCAGGTGGACAAGGAGCACCAGCTTCTCTCTGTTCAGGGTGCAAGCTGATTTACTTGTGAATCCACCTGATGGGTTTTCCTTGGGCAGCCTCATCTGCTTCAGTATGTTTGAATGTGCTCCTCCCATTTGGACACAGGGCATGGGTCTTCCCAACTTCCTCCAGCCATGTCTGATTCTTCCCTGACTCTACAGCCTGTGTGGCTAATATCTTAATTCCCAGCAAGTCATCTGGATAGTAACCGGAAAGGGAGACAATGTGGTGCAGTCTCAGGCAGGTATTTTCACTAGTAGTGGTGAGGTAGAGGTTGGGAGCAAGTAGCTATACCGTGAAGAGCCTGGGGTTAGAGAGAAGAAGCGTGGGCTCTGGGATGCAGGGTAGGACAGGACCTCAGCTTGGCCACTGAATATCTATGTGGCACTGGGAAAGCTCCTTAGCTTCTCTAAGCTTCAATTTTTACATCTGCAAAAGGGGTTCTCTGAGCTAATGTACATGGAATGTTCTTTGTAAACTGCACAGTTCAATATAGGTTTTTATTTTAAGTCTTCAGTGAATATTTCCTTTTGCTATGCTAGAAAACAATTACCAAAATGTGATATAAATACTACCATTAAAGCTGGAAGCTATTTTGCATTTCTGGGATTTCATCTTAGTTCAGCATGGTCTCACTGATCTCTACTTTTAAATTACTTTTTATCTTAAGTTTGATAGTTTTGTTATTGTGAATACAGTCAAGTTAAGGTTATTCTGAAGCACTTACACAATATACAAAGCCTGATTTTTGATTGTGTATGTTTTCACAACAGGAAAGAAGATAATTATAATGTTTCTCAAGGTGGCTGGTATGAAATCTTTCCTATCACTGCCTTTCACTCCCTGGAAGATTGAAGGCAGAGAGCTACTTTCATAAGTAGGACATCATTTCCTTATTTTGCAGGAGTTCAGCTGGGAAATGTGGTTGATTTTGCACATCATCTGTTCCTCATCAAGTCGTTTGACAGACCTTTTATGATCTACTGTGGACATGCTGGAGAACTATGGGGTGGAGGCTGGTATAATGAGGTGAATTACTTAGCAGCTAATGATGTCCAGAGGAACTGCTGACTCAGTAACCCAAAGAGATTTGGCTTTTGTCTTGCAGAGCTCCATTCCCAGTTCTGCACTGTCGACCATTTTTATACATGCCATGGACAGACACACATAAGACATTGTGTTCACACTTATAGGTGGCTCAAACCAGGGATGTGAGCCATTGATGGAAGGGACTAGATCTGTGAAATCCACCTTGATCAGCATAAATGGAAACACTTTTATGTGGGTCTTCTTACTTAAATCCCACCAATAAACTACCTTCCAGCATAAGATAAAGTAGGAGTATTTAGTAGTAGCATGTTGCAAAGATCATAACAGTTCTAGTCAGTGTTAGTATCAGTTAAATCTGAATAGACACTGATATACCCACTGAAGAGCTATTCTGATCTCAGGGTTTATAGAAATATGGTATCTAGGTGGAGGTCTGATTAGGCCACATTCAAAGAATTGCCACTCTGGAAGGGGCCCATTGGTAAACTGTAGCATGTGCAGGACAGTGTGCTCAGAGTATGGGAGTGGTGCCAGTGCCTGGCCTGGGAGGATGGTTGAGGGAACCAGAGCTCTTCCATGTAGCAAAGAGACAATGTGGACATAGGAGGTCATCAATCATTTCCTGCATATATGTGAAAAGCTTTCTGTAAGAGCAAAATTTCTTGTTCTTTTTAGCTCTAAGGTTTAAAACCAAATGGATAAATACTTAGTAGTGCAATTTCTGGGTCTTAGGGTAGCTCTACTTTCAACTTTTTGAGGAAATTCCGTAATGTTTTCTAGAGTGGCTACACCAGTTTGCATTCCCACCAACAGTTTATCCAAAGGATACAAACATAATGATTTGAAGGGGCACCTGCGTCCCTGTGTTTATAGCAACAATGTCCACAATAGTCAAACTATGGAAAGAGCCCAGACGTCCATCAACACATGAATGGATAAAGAAGAGGTGGTATGTGTACACACACACACACACATAAATAAATATAATAATATATATATGTTTTGTTTTGTTTCATTTCTGTTTTTAGTTTGGTTTTGTTTTGGTTTTGGTTTGTTGACATGTTGCCCTGGATGTGGATGGAAGATGGAAGACCTTGGTAAGTCTATCTGGAAGGCACACCTTCTTCTCCTATTGAATGATTTCCTTGCTCTAGTTCCTTCTGGACCTCCTTAAGAGAATAAAAGACACATTTTTCTGTGGTGTGGATGAATGTGTGGACTACTCATCAGTCTAATCCATTCCCTAGGTGCATCTTGGAGATTGAAGGGAAAATCTCAGACTCTCCTAACTCAACTTGGGAGTCTTCTAGTGACTTAACTACCTAAAATATTGCTTAGATTCCTTTCTCTTACTTTTTTTTTTACTTTAAATTTATTATATTTTTTGTGTTCCAAGATTCATTGTTTATGTCCCACATCCAGTGGTCCATGCAATACATGCCCTCAGTACCCACCACCAGGCTCTCCCATCCCCCCACCCCCTCCCCTCCAAGTCCCTCAGTTTGTTTCTGTGTCCAAAGTCTCTCATGTTTTGTTTCTCTCCCTGAATTACCTTACTTCCCATTTCCTTTCCTTCTCCTACTGTCCTCTATACTTTTAAGGTATATATCTGCATACGGATTATAGCCTCAGACTTCTCAGGTTACATTCAAACCTTCAAACCAAATTTGCTTATGTTAATTTTTTTCTTTCATTTAATATGAACTTACTAAAAGTTTATTATAGATGAGTAAGGATTCAAAAACTAAAACAAAACCAAAACAAACCAAAACCAAAACAAAACCAAAATAAAAACAGAAACAAAACCAAACCAAAAGTCTATCATATTCTAGGCATTGTTCTAGGCATTGTGAATATAACTGGGAACAAAACAAAGTTGCTGTTTTCAAGTAGCTTACATTTAGTGGAAGAACACTAGATCAAACTTGTAAACTATTCAGTAAAATCCAGTCTCTTTTTCTTTGCATGCATCCCCAAACTCTATTTTTCAATATCTTTTAAAACTGTGTATAGCTGTATAATGAAATCCTTTCCAATCAAATGAGTAAAAGTGATATGTTCCAACTGGAGGACAATGAAAACCTCCTAAAGCACATCTCCCCTGTTTTCTCTATTTAGAAGATAAACAGGGATTGTCACCTTTCCTACTCAAGATGGAGGAATTTTGAGGACTATCACCTCACATCTATTTAGCCAATTCCATATGTCAGAATGAGTTACCTACAATCAATTTCTGATTTTTCTTAGTACAAATATTTTGCTTATAAATAGAAGAAACCACTAAACAATAGGGGAAATTTTAATAATTATTGAGTTGGCTTATGGAGTTTGAAGACTTGACTCATACACTATCTGGATATCATCTATTTATAAAAAATAAAATTTAAAAATAAATATTTTCTACTTTATTCTGCATGTACTTATTTGACCATGGCGTATGCATCTACCTGGGACACAATAAAAGTGGCACATCTTGTATTAAAGAAACCAAACCAATGAAAAACATTTTGCAAAATAAGAGAGACTAAAGAAAGAAAGAACAAGGTAGAGGCAACAACCAAGTTCCAAGGCATACACAGAAGAGAAGAAAGGGGAAATATTTATGCCAACTGATTTTAAAAAATGCGCAAAACCTTGCATACCACTTGCTTTGCATTTCACAAGATAATTATTAGCAACATTGCACCTGGGATAATTGCACAGGCTTTTGAATCCAATTGACTAGTGTTCCAATACCAGATTTACCACTTATGATCTGTGAATCTCTGGGTTAATTATTTAGTTTTATAGAGTTGTTTTCAAGATTCAAAAATATAATGATTATAAAAGTCATTGCCCAAGTATTTGAAATTTTTAAGCTCTAGTAATTAATATTTTCAGTTATAATGTATTTTAGAATCAGTATCTCCATCCAATTACCCTTCACCTGGTGTCTCTTAACATAGGGTATCTGTCCCTATTCTTAAGGGCTCTGTTGTTTCTTGGGAGCCTAAAGCGTGAAGAGATAATGAGACCAGGGAACAGACTTGTCATTTTCCTTGTTTTGAGCCTGTGCACACAATGGGACTCACCAACAACCACATACGTCCCATCTGTCTTGCAGGTAGGGGGTCCAGACAATGAATTCTGGCCAAGGAGAAGAGAGATATGTTCTATCATATGAAAAAGCCACACTCTTCAGTCTCTCTATAGTGAACCTGGCTGCATATTCTCAGTGACGTAGCTACAAAATTATGGAGGCATCATTAGCTTGGGTCTTTGCATGTGGACCAGAGGCCACTGCTGCACCATATAGGACAAGTAAAGTTGAGTCCAAAATTAACTTTTTGGTATGTGAAGCTCTTGCAATTTTTGATGTTGTTGGTTACTATGACATAGACCTCCATGACCAGCACCATCCCACTAACATGCCACTTGAGAAATGATAAAGACCAGCTGATGTCTCACATTCAAAGAATCTACATTCCTACAAATTGCTACAATTGACAAGAATCACACTACAGATATTACGTCTGCCATGACAGTGTCATTCTTTGCAGGGAGAGAAATGATCATCTCCATCTCTTTTCCCCCAGCACCTGACACTGTGTTCAGCACCCACCAAACACCACAGGTACCCATCACCTGTTCTTCATGTTGGTCATAGCCTAGGAGGACCCAAGAACTACAATAGGACTTGGTGGCCTTTATCTTAATTCACATTTTCATTTTCTTACTTAATTCCTCTGAAGTCATTGACCTTCTGACCATAGGAAAAATATTTGATTGACTTGGTCAAGATATTTGGGTTAAGATGTTTTGGTGTATTCATTTTATTTCTCCTAGGACATAGTCAGTTCAGGGAAATATCACATATGATGTGTTTCTATGAAAAATGTAAAAACAGAGTTAGGTTTTTAACTTTGATTCCACATAGGGGAATTAAAATGCTTCTTGGAAGCTTACAATAAACTCATAAAATGCATCACTGAAACCTACCAGAAGTTTTAAGAAAGGAGACAGCATTTGGAGAAATGTAGAAATAGCTATGATGATTTCATTTACTTCCTTGGTCCTCAGTTTCTCCATCTGTGAAGCTAGGATTATTTTACATTTGAAGCAGCTTGGAAGCAGTCAAATCAGGTGCTCAAAACATGGGGTTGGTGCCAGACTGTCCCGTTCCCATCACCAGACAGGGCGGTCACTTCCCATCTACATGGGCACATTACTTATCTTTTCTCTGCCTCGGTTTTCTCATCTGTAACATAAAGTCAAGAGTCCTTATCTTGCAGTAGGTTGTTGTGAGTTAGGATTTCCAGTGCTGCCTGTGAGTGTGTGTTAATTATCTCTGTTGCTGAAAAGTTTATTTAAAATATCAATCGCCATATCTCCTTAATATCATAGGTATGTACTTTCAGTGTTTGCCCTGCTTGTATTATTGTAAACTCTTATGTTTTACCAAACTCTAATTTTGATATAATTTGTCAAAATGCCTTATCAAAGAAAACTTCCTTTTTGTCTTCTTTTCAATGTAAAAATTGAGAAAACTATCAACTTAAGAGATGCTGGCCAACTTGAAACAACATGGAAGGGAAGCAGTTCTTCTAAAAAAGGAGATCCTCTGAGTAAACAGTCCCCAAAGTGGTCCTGAGTGTACTCCAGATGAGTAATGATTTATGGACAGGAAATCTGGTCGGCTGGGCTTCAGTTAAACAGTGTGGGTAGATGGAAACCAGATGCTTGACCTTCATCTTGGAGGCCCACAGAGCAAGCGGTGCGAAGAGGCGAGGGGGATGGGAGGAGAAAGGCTAGCAGACAAGGAGACAAAGGAGGAGGACGTGTGTCGTGCATCCTAGGGACACAGAGAGGAGCAGGAGGTTGGGGCAGAGAGCAGAGTCAGGCAGGCGGGCACCAGTGGAATGCCCTCCAAAGTCAACACACGAAATATTTCATCAGCCAGAAAACCTGGTGCTTGTTTAGTATATATGTTTGGTCTTAACCTATGTTCCCATAGCAACCAGATGAAAAAGTTCAGCTATTTTTATTAACTTCAGTTACTTGGGATATAGTGACCGTATGCATGTGAGTTCATGTAAATATACACAATGTATTTCAAAATGTATTTCAATGAAATACCTCTTCTTTTCCAAGTAAATCTCTGAAGAAGTCCAATTCCCTAAAAGCTGAAAACAAGACTTTTAGTGTGATTCTAGCAAAGAGAAGAAAATTGAAGTGTGTATTCTTGATTGCCAAACTGTCTAATACAGAGGAAATCAGAGACCTCTAAGAGGGGTCAGCAAACTAGAGCCTATAGACCAATTTTTACTCATAGTCTGTTTTCATATCGTTAATAGGCTAAGACCTTTTTACATTTTTAACGGGTTATGGGGAAAAAAATAAGATGAAATGGGGTTGTGTGTAGCCCACAAAGCCCCAAGTATTTGATATCTGTTTCTTGATAGAAAAGTTTGCTAGCCTCTGACCTAGAACGCAATCCCATTGCAAGTGATGCCTATATGTACAACACAGGTCTGCTTGATGACCATCACTGCAAATGGAACAATTCTTAGAAATATTTTTATGGACCCACAGAGTGCTGGTTGGGTCAAAGTTTATTTGATCAAGTTTTGCTAATCCCCTGTGCCTCATCCTCCAAAATGAGCTGAGCCAGCAAACGGTGCACACTGGGGCCAGGGAGGAATGGAAAGGTTCTCTGGCTGCATCATGGGGAAAGCACATGATGTTCTGGGTCTGTGCAGACTTGTGTCAGCGTCCAAGCTCAGAGCTGGAATTCACCTTTGAAACCTCATAAAGGAAAATGAGCAACGAGTGTGAAAAGTCATAGAAGAATGTATCTTGGGCTTTGGAGGGACATGAAAAATAAGGCATGCAACGAGAGGCAGTTAGCAGATTGTGCCCTTGTGCAGATAAAAGTGACACTAACCAAATAATGTAATGAACAAGAACAGTAGTAATTAAATTCACGGCAACTAAAGTTTATTGGGTGTTTACGTGTGCCAGGCATTGTGCTAAGCACTTGCCCTGAATTCTATTTAACTCTCATAATGACCTTATGAGGATGAAGGAACAGACTCAGTGGTAAATTAACATTTCCAAAGTCAAATAGCGTAAAGCAGCAGAGCCATGGTCCTAGAACAGATTCTTAACCATCACCTTTATTTCTTCTGAAATATAGAAAGTCTCAGTATAAAGTGTTCAAATAAAAACATACAGGGCGGGGCGCCTGGGTGGCTCAGTTGGGTAAGCAACTGCCTTCGGCTCAGGTCATGATCCTGGAGACTCGGGATCGAGTCCCACATCGGGCTCCCTGCTCGGCGGGAAGCCTGCTTCTCCCTCTCTCACTCCCCCTGCTTCTCCCTCTCTCACTCCCCCTGCTTGTGTTCCCTCTCTGGCTGTCTTTCTCTCTGTCAAATAAATAAATAAATAAATCTTAAAAAAAACATACAGGTGCAAATGGAATTGAAAATAAATCTTTATTACCCACATTTTTCTCTCCTCTTTTCTTTTAAATCCATGGTAATAAAACACCTTGAATAAGCAGTGAGGTGTCCCAAAGTTTCATTCTAGGTTTTATTTTCCATGTAGTCTGAAATGTGCTGTGTCAGGCTATCCTTAGCACTCTGTACCCAAGACTTTCCTTCCAGGAGACTCTGATGCTCCATTTTTCTTCCTGAAAAGTCTGTTCCTTGGTGCCCAGGTCACCGACTATATGATACACCTTAACCTGTCAATACTTGGACATAAAATCCATTTGTCAACAAATGCATTTTCTTCCATAATTCTTTCCAGATGGTCTCTTATCTTAAAGGTATGCAGAAGCATGGCATGGGAAATTCAGACTGTGCTCAAGGAGAGGTAAATGTGGTCACTTGGCCACAGCCATGAGTCAGCTGGACACACAGCTTTGCTCAAACAGGGGAAACAGTGGCTAGCTGGGCTGGCCAGGATCATTCTTTGTGGAACTTAGCTAGCAAAGTTTTAAACAAGAAGTCTCCTACAAATTCTTCCCTTTGCTCTTATGTTGGTAATGTGTCTGATGCTTGCAAGACTTTTCCTTTATCTTTGTTTTTATGTAGTTAGGATATGATGTGTCTGGATGGGTTTATTCTTCGTCAGTGTTTGTCCTGTTTTGGAGATTCTCTGACCTTCTTGTGTCTGCGTTCTGATGTTTTTTTACTGTTTTGATAAATCTTTGTTTAATACCACTTCAAATATTTCTTATGGTCCCTACTCCCCTCCTCTCACCTCTCCTTCTGGGATACCCATTAGTTATGCTAGACTTTTCAATATTGTCTCATAGCCTTTGGGTTCTTCATTCTATTTTTTCAACTCCTTTTTCTCTTCATGCTTTAGTTTTGTCATTTCACTTGGGTTACCTTTATGTTCAGTAATTCACTGGCTGTATTCCGTCTAGTCCGTGGAATTTTTTTCCATAATAATTTGATTTCCAGCATTTGTATTTGAATCTTTTTAAAAATTTTTTCAGTGTTCCAAGATTCATTGTTTATGTCCCACACCCAGTGCTCCATGCAATATGTGCCCTCAGTACCCACCACCAGGCTCTCCCATCCCCCCGCCTCCTCCCCTCCCCTCAAAGACTCTCAGTTTGTTTCTGAGTCCAAAGTCTCTCATGTTTCATTTCTCTCCTCTAATTACCCTACTTCCCATTTCCTTTCCTTCTCCTACTATCCTCTATATTACCCCTTACGTACCACAAGTTAGTGAAACCATGTGATACTTGACTTTCTCTACTTGGCTTATTTCACTCAGCATAATCTCTTCTAGTCCAGTCCATGTTGCTACAAAAGTTGGGTATTCATCCTTTCTGATGGAGGTGTCATATTCCATTGTATATACATACCACATCTTCTTTATCCGTTTATCTGCTGAAGGGCACCTCTCTCTTTCCACAGTTTGGTGATTGTGGCCATTCCTGCAATGAACATTGGGGTACATATGGTTCTTCTTTTCACTGTATCTGCATCTTTGGGGTAAACACTCAGTAGTGCAATTGCAGGGTCATAGGGTAGCTCTATTTTTAATTTTTTAAGGAATCTGCACACTGTTTTCCAAAGCAGTTGCGCCAACTTGCATTCCCACCAACAGTGTAAGAGGGTTCCCCTTTCTCCGCAGCCTCTCCAACACTTGTTATTTCCTGACTTGTTAATTTTGGCCATTCTGACTGGTGTAAGGTGGTATCTCAGTTTGGTTTTGGTTTGAATTTCCCTGATAGCTAGTGATGATGAACATTTTTTTCATGTGTCTGTTAGCCATTTGTATATCTTCTATGGAGAAGTGCCTCTTCATGTCTCCTGCCCATTTTTTGATGTGTTCATCTTCTTTTTGAATGTTGAATTTGAGTAGTTTTTTATAGATCTTGGATAACAGCCCTTTGTCTGTAGTGTCATGTGCAAATATCCTCTCTCATATGGTCATAAAAGGGGGTGAAGGGAAGGACCTCCCTTTTGCACCCTCCATCTTGGATCCAGACACTTAGAGTGGGCTTTGAGCTGAAATAAGAAACTTGGAAATATCTGGTTATCACCGGAGGCTCCACTGCTTGTCGTGAATTTGATCCAGGGCAGATGGACCTGTGGCCTCCACCTACACAACTCATAACAACTTGTGACTTAAGGCTGTGCTTCTTGATTGGATAACACCGGCTTTCATCAGCCACTGACCCCTCTCCGTCCGCAGCTCTTGGTTTTCTGCTCCTCCATTTAGATGCTCAGAATTAAGTGAGACATTTCCTTCCTTCCCTCCCTCCCTTCATCCCTCTTTTTCTTTCTTCCTTCCTCCCTTCCTCCTTTCCCTCCTTCCCCACCCTGTATTTTTTCTCTCCCTCCCACCCTTCCCCCAAAATATTTGAGCATCTTAGGGGTGTAGTACTAGGGGTACACGTATAAAAACAGACACAAATTCCTATCTTCATGGAATTTGTATTCCAGTATTGGGGGGGTAATTCAATATGATCACAAGTGGATTAAATTTAGGTGTCTTTCACCTTGTAGTGGAAACTGATGACCTGTGTTTGAATCTTTGCTCTATTCACTTTCTACATGATTTAAGACACTTCGTTTCTCTGAGCTTTAATTTACAAAATGCCTGGGAGGATTAAGTGCTTTCTCATAAAATGCACACTGCTCCACAAGTTGATATATTATTATCCATGTACACATAAGTGAAAACTGAAGATCTAGGAAACTTCATGGCATTTAAGTTGTGGTTGGATTGCTAAATCTTATAATCCAGTACCCTGTGTGTGGGCTCCTTTGTCTTTCGGATGAGATAGGAGTGATTTCCAAAATGAGGTTAAAGAACTTGGAGATGAATTTCTTGGGATCACCCCCAAAGCAGCCTGTCTTTGAGAAAGCCTACCATCAAGAAGTAGAGTTTCTGCCTGAGCTGTGGTCACAGGGACCTCCAATTCTATTCATTTTCACTCCCTTGAGAAACATGCCAAAAGTTCAGCCAAAGCCTCATGATTTCCATCATTGCTCATGTTCTCAACAAGTCAGACCATTTTGGAAGTGAGACAGCATTACCTTTTACATTGAACCTTCATTAGTAAAAGGAAATTTAACTCTGAATCTAAGGCAGGACGCTTTTTACACGGGAACGTAGGGTAAGACTTGTATTATTTGCTTTGAGTTGTTTCAACATTATAGTAATTTCATTCTGATTTTGACTGTGTGGTAATAGAAGGGATGGACAGTTTTCTTTAGGCCTCTAGCATTTGTTTGCCCAGAAACCTGTTTGTCCCAGACTTCCCTGCTCTTCATTGTTAACCCGACCCAAGTCTCATCTGGCCAAACTCTGACGTGCATCTCTCCACCTACTTTCCCCCACAACACCCAGAGTCCTGTCCCAAGCCAGCAGCAGCCTCTGGGTTTTGCCACCGTGATGCCAGACATGAGGAACTATTAGTTTTAAAATGTTCTTAATTTACTTTATGTGTCAATATCATGTAGACAGAGCAATCAATGGTCATTCTTTGAATATTCTGAAATATTGAAAATAATTATGATTTTCTGAAGATGGTAAGACCCTAAATTATTTTAGCCGGTTAGAAAATCAATATGATGAATTGTTCTTTATTTTAGAAGCAAAAGAAGTAAATGCAAGATTAATATCAGAAATTTCTGCATAGCACACGAGTGGCTCAGCCTTTAACCTCAGAGGGTTAAAGCCTCTGCCTTCCGCCCAGGTCGTGATCTCAGGGTCCTGGGATGGAGGCCCACATAGGGCTCTCGCTCAGCAGGGAGCCTGCTTCCTCCTCTCTCTCTGCCTGCTTGTGATCTCTCTTTCTGTCAAATAAATAAATAAAATCTTTAAAAAAAAGAAATTTCTGCATGAAACAAGTATTAATTGTGCACCTGCTGCAGGTAAGATGTTGTATTTGCCCTCAGGGTCCCACTGGACGGGTGGGCATGGCTGCTGCCTCTGTAGGGCCTGTCTCAGTAGGAAAATGGATGAGAAATTAACACATTTACCAATGGGACCACTAATCCTCTTGGTCTGCCCCAGCCACTCATGCTTGACCCTTCACCCTTGTGTCCCTCCCTTCAGCCAAGGAGGGCTTTGAGTTGCCTCCTAGATGCGTAACTAACGATTGGAAGTGGACAATTTAGGAAATTTTGCCTAATAGGTTGAAACAAAAAGATCATTAGATTAATCCTCCAATTCAATTAGCCAGAAATCTAGCCCCAATTTATTCTAGTTAATTGAGGTGTGATATAGACAGTCAGAAAGGGCTAACTATATGTTTTGGAGAACATGTTTGTGAATATTCTCAGCAGTATTTCCTCTGTGTCTCCTGATTCCCTGGCGAGTTTGGCCAGTTGAAATATTGGTCTTATTTTATAGTTGAATGAGAGCCAGCTTTGAACATTCACTGTGTGGTCGAGCCTTTTTCTGCTGGCTATAGGGGTTTAAAAATCAAATTAAGAGGACAAATTATTGAAAGAGTGACCATCAGGAGTAACATGGAGGACAGTGGGAGAAGGAAAGGAAATGTGAACTGGGGTAAAGCAGAGAGGGAGATGAAGCATGAGAGACTGTGGACTCTGAGAAACAAACTGAGGGTTTTGGAAAGGGAGGGGGGTAGGAGAATGGGTGAGCCTGGTGGTGGGTATGAGGGCATGTATGGCATGGAGCACTGGGTGTGGGGCATAAACAATGAGTTTGGAATACTGAAAAAATAAGATAAATTATTATAAAAAATAAAATAAAATGAGAAATCTCAGTAAATTCAAGTGCACAGGATGTAGATGGTCCAGAGGGAGTTTCTCCCAACTAGGTCATGGTGGAGTGACCTCATCCAGAGAGTACAGGTCAACTGGCTTATTATGGCCAATTTTTCATCTCAAACTACTCGTGTGGGAGACCACAGGAATTCCTGCAAGATACAGATGGTGGATGATTCTCATGGTTTCTACTGGGTGCTCGTGAAGATATTTCCCTTCTGGGTAGTTCTTTGGGACGATGTAATATGACACAGGGTGTGGGGGTGGCTTCTGGAATTTTCATTTACTGAATCTTCCCAACGAGATTAACCCGCATATATACAATATCAGTTGTCAAGTTTTCTTGACACACATAGACATTTTTTTTTTTTTTTAACTCAGGTGCCAAAATTTATACCATCCCTTTAAAATTCCAACCTCTTAGTCTGGACTCACTCTTCCTGTTTCCTACTCTGAAACGAGAGTCAGAGTGGAGGCGAAACGTCATTCACGCTCCAGCCGTCTCCAGTCCTGTGTTGGGAGGGTCCTTCCATGTCATGATGTGCCATGTAAGTGCAGACCAGCATGCGGAAAAGACCTTCCTCCAGAAACACCAGTGAGTGACGATCAAAGAAATGTCAGGGACAAGAATCACTTGTTTTTTTCTTCAGCATGGGGTGAAGTTTTGTCTCAGAACAAGTGAATGTGGGAACAGCCAAGACCGTGCATCTAAAGCTGGTGTCTGAAAGAAGAAGCATCCTAGACGGCTATCTCGTGACTCCGTGGCCCTGTGCCATGCACTGCCCCACCACCCACAGTGACATCTTCTCCACTTTCCCCCAGCAGGAGCCCCCTGCTTCTGAAGGATGCACACCTTCCACCTGGATTCTTCATCCTCTCCTCTCTTCCTTCCAAGAATCTCCATCTGACCGGTCTCTCTCTCCTGTCTCATTAGATTCTTCTTCTCCATCGTCCCTTTTGGCAACATTAACTCTAATATCTCCTGTCCTAAAACGAACCAACAAAACAAATTGCATGTCAGCAAACTCCCTCAATTCCATGAACTTCTCCAGCTCCCTGTGACTTCTCAGCTTCAGATTATGGTGAAGCTTCCCCTTCTAGTCACTGTAACACAACCGCTCTAAGCAGCCTTCTCTACCCAACGAAGTGGCATTTCCTCAGACCATCAAGGTCCGCCATCTTGCCGAAGTCCATGGATATGATTCTTGTCATCTTACCTAAACTGCCGATGGATTTTAATACCCTTTTTAAAAAATAGATGTCATTGATTTATTTGAGAGACAGAAAGAGAGAGAGAGAGCAGGAACAGGGGCAGTGGGAGAGGGAGAAGCAGACTCCCCACTGAGCAGGGAGCCTGATGTGGGGCTCAATTCCTAGAGTAATCGTTGTCTTAACTGACTGAGCCACCCAGGCATCCCGGGTTTTAATACCCCAGACCTCATTGAAAACCTTTCTTTCTTCCTCTGCCGTGACTCCTCCTGGTTTTTCTTTTGCCTGACCTGGCCCGAGTCTGTGTCCCTGGCCCAGTCTTGTTCTCCCCGTCATGCCTCTCACCCTCACATGTGGGTGCAGCATGCATAGTGTTGCTGTGATTCAGGGGGTCTCGGGAGGAGTGATGGAGGAGCCGGAACCGGCCTTCAAAGCTGAGAGGCAGTAGGTGGTAAAATGAGAGGGGTCTCCCTCTCCACAGTAAAAAATGCACTACATGCTGTGAAGGAAAAGTCCCTTTAGTACTCAAATTCACTGCAAAGCAATCAAAAAGCAATGTCACTAATCTATAGTCAAAGCGACAGCCCCACAACAATTCCCGTTTCTTTAACTTGTGTTCTTGAAGCTGGGTAATAAAATCAGTCACTGGTCCCCAGGCATGGCCCCGCTGAGCAGCAGGAAGCAGCAGCCTCCCGCCACCACAGCAGGGCACGGCAGCCCGCTCGCAGGTGCGATGTGACACCGAGGGACGAATCTCCTATCCATCAGAGAGTCACTCAGAAAGCCTGGTAGTCCAGCAGGAGCTGTCAGAACATGATGAGGGCATCAAAAATCAAAGACAAAACTTTGTAATTTAGCTCAGTGAATGAACTGGGAGAAAACAAGTGAATCTATTTCAACAGAGGGGATGGATTTGTCAGATTTGTATTAGGGTCCCCTCATCACCTTTAACAACGATTATTTTCCACTTCTTACTAAAAATGCAGGGCGGGGCGCCTGGGTGGCTCAGTTGGTTAAGCGACTGCCTTCGGCTCAGGTCATGATCCCGGAGTCCCAGGATCGATCCCCACATCAGGCTCCCTGCTTGGCGGGAAGCCTGCTTCTCCCTCTCTCACTCCCCCTGCTTGTGTTCCCTTTCTCGCTGTGTTTCTCTCTGTCAAATAAATAAATAAAATCTTAAAAAAAAAATAAAAATGCAGGGAGAAGAGATTCTAGATTCGATTCAGTGGCTGGGCTGATGTGGGAGAGATGCATGGCACCCATCAGTTATTAAAATGATTAATATGGATAACAAGCTACTGTTTCCTTAAATGTGGAGCAAGAACATGGCAGTTTTCCTATTTTTTGTTGTACTTAAAGTTGCAGGAAATGAAGGCTGAGTCAAAGGTGTACATTTGCAGCTGCATATTTAACCTATAAAATTATGGTGAACATTTTCAAGTACAAGTTCCTGAAAAAGATAGGCAGTCATTCCCTGTGTCCAGCTTAATTTAAGCATGAGTATTTATAACCATGCCCTAATCACCCTGTGGAGGTCAGTAGCTCAGCTCCCAGAAACAGCCATGTAAGTTCTGAACAGTTTTAAAGTCATCTGGTTTTGCACGGTGACCTAGGAAAGCAAATGCACAGAATCCCATCCTCTCACCCGGGGCGCAGTTCCCCAAGCCCTGCGGCAGTCCGGTCCTGAGCCTCACGGGACAGGCCATGGTCATTACCGTTGTGGGAGGCCTTTCCACTCAGGCAGCAGCTCTGTTGGTGAGGTTAGAGTTCCCAAGGTGAGAGTACCTAAGTCGAGAAGTTTCTGTATACTGAGCAAAAGTGAACATTCTCTGTGAAAGTGGGAATTGTGGTGAATAAGTAGATGATAGAAGATAATAGACAGATGGCTAGATGAGGTCCTCCAGTTCTCCCCGAATTCCCGAGTGGGGCTTAGGACCTTCACATCGAGCTACACAGGCAACCTCCCCTGGGCTCAGTCCCGCGCCATACAGAGGCCTCGGATGCTCAAGGGGAAGCGCTGGCTGGAGGGGAAGCAGCATGAGGGGCTCGGGGTCCCCAGGGGAGTCTGAGAAATGGCTTGAGATCGTCAGGAGACCCTTCAAAGCCCCGACCCAGGTGGTCCTAGGTGTTGATGCTTGCAGACGGGGCTCAGTGGAGTTAGATTTCCTGAATCTCAGTGGGGTTTGCTGCATGATGGGGGGGCAGCCACACCACGGAGGGAGCAAGGCCCGGAAGGCCTGGACACAGGCCAGCTTTTGTGCTGAACCGTCACCAGCTCTGCTGCTTAGACTGGAAACTGAGGAATCGTTGTGAATGGCAAACAAATGTCCCATCTCCCCAGATCCACACAAATCTGTGTTGCAGCTCCCCAAATCATGGTGACTCTGTCACCAGGCCTCTAAGGTGAGCTCAGGGCTCCCCCAGCACCTCATGAGGGATAAAAGGAGTCTCCCTGGCTCTCTCGGGCAGTAACTCCCAGTCAGAGGGGCTGGGTGAAAAGCTGTCATCGATTTTGAACTCTGCAAAGTGCATTCACTGAAAAATCTTGATTCAACTCCAAAGTAATTATGGATTATTTATAATAACATAATTAATATATAACACATAATACTATGATTAATAATAAGGGATATAAAGTTACAAGGGCATCCGAGGCTCAGATATAAGTCAGGGAAGTCCGTGCCTGGTTCTGGGAGGGCAGTGTTGCCCATGGCTTTAACTACAGGGCAGAGTTCCCTGCTCCAGGGAATCCAAAGGGAAGAGGAACACTCTTTCCTGAGCCTGTTGCTCCCACAGAGCCTTCCATATCCTCTCCATCTCCTCCCAGACACAGGCAAAGAGGGGGCTGTGAGCCCAGGCTTGCTTGTGCCCGGTGAAGGGCCGAGTGTGCTCTCTGCTCTCCCCAGAGAGCACACTGTGGCCTCTGGACATTCTTCCAGCTGGCATCAGGAGGCTAAGTCCTCCCCCACTTGGAAGCCAAGTGCCCAGTATGGAGAAAGAATTCAAACTCTAATTTTTTTTTTTTTCAACTAGCCTTCTACAAACGAAAGGGTGAAGCGCAAGCCACTGGGAGCTCAGGAGCCCCCTTTGGCCTCTGTTCTTAGAGAGAAATATAAATATTTACTCAATCCTTTCAGGCATAACCCCATGCCCTGCTTCCTCAGTGGCTGTATTTGCATATGCATTAACTGGTGATTCTTTCTACCTAGATGTGATATTTATTAGCGGAGGGGAGAAATGCTTCAGTTTAAAGCACCTCATCCAACTAATTGGTGGTTGTCCTATGTATTTATAAGCAGAAGAGTGCTTGGGGCGGCTGTTCTGTCTGGGAAGCTGACTTTACTGTTCCAACTGAAGGGCGGGGGAAGCAGGGAGGAGTGTGGTTTCCGAGCCGGCAACACGGACACCACTGGTTGTCCTCATTGGAGGTGTAGACATGTTGCCCAACGTCTCTGAGCCTTGTGAGTAATACTGCGGTAGTACACATTCAGAGGATTTTTGTGTGAATTAACAAGGAGTCTGTGAAATGTCCGTCTGTGAGTAGGTGCTCAGTGAATGACAACCTTTTTCTTCCCTTCAAGGAGTACAGATCCCATGCTCCCATAACTGGCCCCTTCTCTGGAGAAGGGGTGGGGCTTGCCCAGGAACCCAAAGCCAGGGAGGGACTGAGCCCTGAGCAGGGCTCTGTTGACCCCACACTGAGGACCCAGAATCTGAGCTCTTCTCAAGGGCTTCTTGAGGAGCCCATGCAAACAAGGGGTACTGGTGAGTTGTGGACTCTCCCCCAAAATCTGCTGGGGGACGCAGTGTGCCAAATGCAAAAGACAAAGTGGGAATAGAGACTGTGCCCAGAAAGGGAGGCAGCATTGCACTACTGGGTATTTACCCCAAAGACACAGATACAGTGAAAAGAAGGGCCATATGTACCCCAATGTTCATCGCAGCAATGGCCACAATCACCAAATTGTGGAAAGAGCTAAGGTGCCCTTCAACAGACGAATGGATAAAGAAGATGTGGTCCATATGTACAATGGAATACTACGCCTCCATCAGAAAGGATGAATATCCAACTTTTGTAGCAACATGGACTGGATTGGAGGAGATTATGCTGAGTGAAATAAGCCAAGCAGAGAAAGTCAAGTATCATATGGTTTCACTTACTTGTGCAGCATAAGGATTAACATGGAGAACAGTGGGAGAAGGAAAGGAAATGGGACGTGGGGTAAATGGGGAGGGAGATAAAACATGAAAGACTTAGGACTCAGAAACAAACTGAAGGTCTTGGAAGGGAGGGAGTGGGAGGATGGGTGAGCCTGGGGGTGGCTATTGAGGGCATGTATTGCGTGGAGCGCTAGGTATGGGGCATAAACAATGAATCTTGGAACACTGGAAAAATAAAATAATGTCATAAAAGAAAGAAAGAAAAGAAAGGGAGGCAGAGCTTCCCTTGAGGGTGAAGGGCCTCCCAGCAGGGATGAGGAGCATGGGGAAGGGGATGGGGAGGTGTGCCCGTGAGTCTGGGGTGTCCCTAGCATCCCCCAGGCTCGCCTGCAGTAGCTTCTGGGAGCCTGTTGTGTGGTGTGCAAGACCTGTGTGCTCCCTGCACACCCAGGAGGCTGCTGGGCCAAAGCTAGATCACAGGGTTAGAGTTGAAGCTATTTCGAGAGTTGTCTCTGGTATATAAGAGCTGAGGTCTGGAAACTTCCAGAAGAGGCAAACGCCTTGCCCAGTGTGACAGCTTCTGAGTTATTTTCTTTGGCAGCCGATCCCCTGGAGTTGATCCAGACATGCCACCACCCAGCCCTAATGGCTCCAACCAGAGCAGTGACCCACTGGAGGAATGACGCAGCGCCTGGGCCGCCTGAGGGTTCCGTGGAAAAGCCATTTCCATGGCAACAGACCCTTCACCAAAGAAATGGTGTGAGGTCACTTGGGACAGAAATAGAACCATTTTACCTTCTTTGCTCCAGAATAAAGGGACTTGGTGTTTCTGTCAGTCAAGAGAATAATAAAAAAGACTCTCTACATTTATGAATGAGGATAATTACATAAAATCCTGACTGCACTTACTTAGTTGAATGTCTTCCCAGAGAAAGCCGCTAATCGTTTATTGCGGACGAAGCTCAATGACGGAGCATCAAAGAAAAATGCGATGTCTGATCTATCAGTTGGAAAACAATATAACTGATTGCATAAAATCTGCAAACCTTAGAACAGCATCATTTGTTTGCCGTAATTATGCAATGCTGTCTGTCCCTGCCCAAGCTAGTCGTTCTGTTCCTTTTATAAAGCAGTGGAGGCAAAGACTATTTTTAACAGTGTGTTTATTATACAAATAATAAATATTCTCTGAGGGACTCTGGAAGAATAGAGGAGAGCATAAAGAGAAACTAAACTCTGGTCCAGACTCCATGGCTGATCCTCAACTCCAGGTATCATCATGATCTCCCTCCTTTTATTCTGCCTACTGTGTTCTTGAAAAAGGGTGATCATTTAGAAGATTCTTCCTTCTTCTTCTCTTACGATGATAGCCGGGATACTGATATTATGACTACACTTCATTCGGTGTTTAAACAAAACTGTAGTAGTTGTGTATTTCTGAACGAAGTGAGAATATGATCATTCTATTATAGTAATTTATAAATCATGTGCTTGTCTCCAAATAGCATTTTATTGAACTGCTTAGAGCCTATCATCCAAGCACAGTCAATGTTCATATGTGGTGTAAGATCTCCTAGTGTGTGTCCCTGTAAGGATGTGTGGGAAGAACACTGCAACATGACTCCTGCCATGTTTGCCTGCATGCCCATTGCTGGGCTCTGTGGTTCACGGACGCCAGGGGGCATGTGATCATATTTTCTACAGACTGAAACCTTGTTACCCTGCAATAGAGTTATTTCTCTACATTTCTACTCCCCAGGGAGTTCACGAATCTTCTTTTCATTTTTGACCTAGTAATTCGGAAATTCTAATCTTAACTCTTTTAAATTCAGTCTTTGGTAAGTTAAGTTTAAACACTTCTTTTTTTTTTTTTTTAAAGATTTTATTTATTTATTTGACAGAAAGAAACACAGCCAGAGAGGGAACACAAGCAGGGGGAGTGAGAGAGGGAGAAGCAGGCTTCGCGCCGAGCAGGGAGCCTGATGCGGGACTCGATCCCGGGTCTCTGGGATCATGACCTGAGCCGAAGGCAGTCGCTTAACCAACTGAGCCACCCAGGCGCCCCCAAACACTTCTTAATATATTTATTGGCCCCCCTGTAATTCTTCTGTGTAATTCCTCAATCAAATATTTCCCCTTTTCTTTATAATTATCCTTTTCTTTTCTTTTTTAAAAAATTTATTTTATTTTTTCAGTGTTCCAAGATTCATTGTTTATGCCCCACACCCAGTGCTCCATGCAATAGGTGCCCTCAGTCCCCACCACCAGGCTCTCCCATCCCCCCACCCCCTTCCCTCCAAGTCCTTCAGTTTGTTTCTGAGTCCAAAGTCTCTCATGTTTCGTTTCTGTCCCCGAATTACCCTACTTCCCATTTCCTTTCCTTCTCCTACTGTCTTCCATATTACTCCTTATGCACCACAAGTAAGCGAAACCATGTGATACTCGATTTTCTCTACTTGGCTTATTTCACTCAGCATAATCTCTTCCAATCCAGTCCATGTTGCCACAAAAGCTGGATATTCATCCTTTCTGATGGAGGTGTAGTATTCCACTGTATATATGGACCACATCTCTTTATCCATTCACCTGGATAAAAGGGAACCTAGTTATCCTTTTCTTAAAGATTTGTGAATGTTTTGAAACATTAAGAATATCAAACCTTTGCCCTGTACTTTGGACAATTTCTTCCCTCTTGTTATTTGCCTTTAAACTTGATTGTGGTGTTTCTAGATATGCAAACAATGTTTACTTGATGTAGCAGATTATTCCCTTTGATGGGTTTTGCTTCAGGTTTTGCTTAGAAAAGTCTTTGCTATCCTCAGATACTTTAAGTCAAGGAATTCTTCCTCAGTGATCGATGCTTTTATTTTAATTCATTTAATTTAATTTATTTTAAGGCAGATACAGAAGCAAGGACTTAATTTGTAGGTCTAATGTGAATGTGGCATCTTTTTTGGCAAATAGTGTTCCTGGTAGTGTCCTTTACTTGTCAGTTCCAAGTACCACGTTTCTCCTGCTCATATAGGCAAGGACTTCACCCCAGAATCACAGGTGTGAACAGGGGTGCTGGAGGCCTGCTGTCTGGTCCTCACAACCTTGCACATTCCTCTTGTGTGGGGGGGAGGGAGGGAGGCGGAGGCCTCCTGGGGGACCCGTGCCAACTCTGGTAGAGACTTGACTCTCACTGCAACCTCTGGCACGCTGTGTGGCTGTGGGCAAGCTGCCCACTTTTCCCAACTCCAGTCCCTTAGACAAACAAGGCGCAGACCATGAAGCTTCTAGGTTCCCCAGAGCCCTATAGACCCTAGACGCTGGACCGAGCGGTGCTGCTGGTGTAGGTGGGTGGGGCTTGGCTGCACTCGTACCAGGCCCCAGAGAGTTGGTGGAGCCTCCGCCCCATGAGTCAGCTCTGCGGTGTGGACGCCGAAACCAGTAGCTGTAAAGGGCTGGCATGAAAGTCTGATCGGAAGATGCACTGACTTCTGGGCTTTCCCACGGGGGAGTGCCACCCCGCTCCAGGGACCCGAGCCTCTACTTGACCCCAGGCCTCAGTCTTCCAGGAAGGGGTCTCAGTCAGGAGGCCTGCAGGTCCCATCTTACCCTAGGAAGTGGTATTTATTCTGCCGAGACTGGTCTACACAGTGGGGAGTTTTGTTGGTTTGATTTATATGGAATTGGTTGCCAAGGTTTAAAAATCACACTTCATGTGGTGTTTCTCTTTAAAACGCACAGAGTCCTATAGACCCCCAACCAAGGTTTCTGAAAATCTTCAGCGGTCGCTGATGGTCATTCATATGCCGCTTCTCTTGCAGTAAGAGGGGGAATGAGGTATTTCTTATACCCTCCTTGTGCCCTATTAAAAAATGCAAAAACAAAAACAAGAAGACTGTAGTTTCCAAGAGGAAAAATTAGAGCAAACCAATGGAACTGCAAAGGTGGAAAAAAATGCTATATGCTTAATTTGCAAACAAAGCATATCTGTTTTGAATGAATTCAAATTAAGGCATTATTATGAAACATAAATATACACAGTAATAAGATCTATGAGCAATATAACAAAGAGAGGCATGGGGGAAAATTTAATGAATCATAAAAAAGAAACATTTCCTTAGGCTCCGGGGTGGCTCAGTGGGTTAAAGCCTCTGCCTTCGGCTCAGGTCATGATCTCAGGGTCCTGGGATCGAGGCCCGTGTCAGGCTCTCTGCTCGGCAGAGAGTCTGCTCCCTCCTCTCTCTCTGCCTGCCTCTCTGCCTACTTGTGATCTCTCTCTCCGTCAAATAAATAAATAAAATCTTTAAAAAAAGAAACATTTCCATAGGTCTTTTAAGTTGTAATTCAGTAACTGATATGGCTGAGAAACACATCTACAAATTACGTGACATAATTGTCTGGGCACGGTGGCCCATCACCTGCATGCCACAGAGAATAATATGCTCAGATAGCAAAGAGTCTTCAAAAACACACATTGAACAGGACTTAGGGCTATTCAGACTAGAGCTGTCATAGCCAGGAACTTACAGGCCAAGTTCTAAGGAAAAGTAAGACCAGTTAATCATTTGCAGCATTATCTTCTCATATATGATGAGACTCCAGGTAGAAATAATGCTCCAGGTGTCTGGGAGAATCTTTGTGGGACAAGATGTTTGCCGCAATTATGCAACAGAACCCGATATCTGAGAAGTGGCTTACTCTGAAATAGTGAGTGAAGTCATCAGGTCTGCATAGACTAGTCAAAAGAACATATGTGACTACAGACGAGGCTCCTTCAACAGCTGCTGCGAATGCTGGACTTGTTATCCAATCCAAGATGTTCACTCCAAAATGGTGCATCTCTAACCCAGGACATGAGGTGCCCATCATGTCGTTCCGTGGGATGCACTGTGCTGACCAGGACACGTTGTGGGTGAAGAGCTAACTCAGCAAACCTCCTACCTTCCCGTGCTGAGCCCACCGGCAGCTCCCCCGGGGCCTGTGCACTTGGCTGGGAGATGTCACTGCAAACTAGGCTGAAGGAAGGTCAGGCACTCTAGCGTGCCAAAAAAAGGTGTTTTAAACTGAAAAGGTAAGGTCTTACATGGAAAAATCCATCCCCAGGAACAAACTTGGAAACAAGACAGCTTTTCCATAAATTCAACAATCTCTCTCATGCTTGTTTTTTTTTTTTTCTTCTTTCTCTGCCAAGTTTGTACCTTAGTTCGTGATTTGACTCATGTCCAAAATTGTCTTTGGGAAACTTGGAATGATAAGGCCCATTTTTCTTGGCTCAGCCTGAATAATAGCCCTCAAATTGCAGAGCTAAAAGCTGATATTTAAAAGAAGATTTTCTTCTGTCAAGGTTTATGAATATGACCCGCTATTGCCTGTTTTGCCTTGCTCATTTATACCACCGTGAGAGTGAGGGTTGCTAATACAAGTTACTGAACTGCCACCGTATTTAGTGTAGAAAACCATAGAAAACCTAACCAAAGGGACGCCTGGGTGCCTCAGTTGGTTAAGCGACTGCCTTCGGCTCAGGTCATGATCCCGGAGACCTGGGATCGAGTCCCACATCGGGCTCCCTGCTCGGCGGGAAGCCTGCTTCTCCCTCTCTCACTCCCCCTGCTTGTGTTCCCTCTCTGGCTGTGTTTCTCTCTGTCAAATAAATAAAATCTTAAAAAAAAAAAAAAAGAAAACCTAACCAAAGATCCCAAAGCATAATTTGGAGTGCCAGAATTCTGTCATATTGGTAGAGAAACCACCCTGCCTAGATTACTCCAATGCTCAGAAGCCATGCTAAACACAAGGGTTGTTATCGACACTTTAGTACAAAAGAAATTCAAGGTTTTTATTCCAAATCAAGAAAGGCATACATTTCTAATAAATAATCAGATCAAGGAATGTTCCTCTCTTTTGTTTGCATTTTGTCAATTTCGACTTTAGAATAAAGTCTTTACTATGAGGTCATTCAACAACATTAAAGTTTCAATTTGTTCTTCCACAGTGGTTTTCCTTCTTCTCAGGTCGCTTTATTTAGGTTCCCACCTGGCCCCCAACAATGGGGGCTGTGGCTGCTGATATGAAGGCTCCTGGAAGAGCCCAGGGTCCCACATGGAGTGGTTGCGTACTCAGGAGCCCATGGTGTCCTTCTGGGCTGGTGTGGTGCCTCGGGCAACCATGGCAGAAGGAATGAGTGTGGGCCACGTTCAAACCTGGGGCCCAAGTGAGCATCCCCACAGGGACTTGGGGAGGGATATGAATGGGCAAGGGCATCCTGACCAGCGACAAGCATCTCTGAGTGATGCCTGCCAGTGTCCGACGGCAAAACCCGATCCAGGGAGTGCATTCCAGATACTCATGGACTTTCCGGCGTTTTCCATCTGGGCTTTGGAACAGGGCTAGGATGGAGCTGACCTCCTGGAATCTTGCTCACTTCGGAGGTGGGGGCTCATAAGGGCAATCACTGGTCTTCTGACACAAGGGGTAAAGGGTTAGCAAATGACTGATTGTAAAGACAAGAGTTATGACCATCCTTGGACTTCTTTCAGATTTATTTAAAAAATAGTGTTGAAGGAAAGCAAATGGGAACTAGGGTAATCTAGGGAGGGAAACGAAACAACAGAGACTTTGAACACAGAAACAAACTGAGGGAGGGGGGTGGAGGGATGGGAGAGCCTGGTGGTGGGTACTGGGGACACCTAAAGCGTGGAGCACTGGGTGTGGGGAATGGGGAATGAATCTTGAAACACTGGAAAAAAAAATTTAGTAACAATAAAAAAAAATAATAATAAAAAAATAGTGTTGATTAGTTTACATTTTTTAAAAAGTAAACTTCAGGTTTTAGAACAGTCTTAGATTTACAGAGAGGTTGTGAAGAGAGCTGGGTAAGTCAGCTCAGGCTGCCCTAACACACACACAGGACAGGGACCTTACAGGACATATACCGATTCTCTGACAGATTTGGAGGCTGTGGCCTGAGATCAAGGTGCCGAGGTTGGATCCGGTGAGGGTTGTTTCTCTAGACTTTAGGTGGCCACCTTCTTGATGTGTCCTCATGTAGCAAGGAGAGAGAGACAGTGAGAGAGAGCATGAACTCACCTTCTTCCAAGGCCACAGTCCTTCTGGGTGTGGGCCCCCCGCTCTATGACCTCATTTAACCTTAATCATTACCTCCAACAGATATAGTGATACATTCTCTTTGGGGTTAGGGCTCCAATGTATGAATTTTAAGAAGATCAGTCCACTGTGAAAGCACATTAAGTCCTGTGTGCCCTGTACCCTATTCCTTCTCACATTGGCCTCTTCCGTTTCAAGGCTACGCCTGCTACAGCTGGTGAGCTAATATTACTACCCTGGTATTAATGGAAGTCCACACTTTATTCAGATCTCCTGTGTATTTCCCTGAAGCCCCTTTTCCCTGCTAAGGTCCCACAGGTTTAGCTATGACAAGTCCTCAGATTTTCTTTGTCTTTTTTTTTTTTTATTCCTTTTGAGGGCCTTGTCAGTTCTGAGGAGTATTGATCAGGTACTTTGTAGAATGTCCCTCGTTTGGGGTTTATCTGATGTTCTTCTCTTGATTTGACGGGGGTTCTGCGTTTTTGAGAGGAAGCTGAGAGAGGAACAGTGTGGTCTCATCATATTGCGTCAACGGTGCTCACTCTGAACATGACTGATTATTGTTGAAGCTGACCTTGATCACATGGCCAAGGTCATGTGTGTTAGTAACTGTAAGTTACTCTTTTCAACTCCACCTTGGCATGCTGCCCTTTCTGGAAGGAAGTGACTTTTGCTCACTTATTTGTTTACCCCCTTTTTATTTTTTGAACATTTCCTTATTTCCTGCCACTATAAGATGGTCTAGGCACATTTGTATATTTCCTGCCCCAGCCCTAAGAATCCACCATTTCTCCAAGGAGCACTGGTTGTTTTAATTGAAGGATATATTAGAAACCAAGATTTGGGTAACAGGTGTAAAGCTTATGCTTTTAAACTATGGTTTTAAATTTCTATCTAATAGTCTACTCCAGAGATCATAATTCATTTAAACATGTTGAGCCTTCTCCATTTTTCACTGTTACAAAGTATGTTCAGTGAATCCCATAAGCATGTGTAATGGAGAAATTTTAGAAGAACTCACTTTAATCCTTTATTTCACAATAATAGCCTCTAAAATGAGTTGATCTGTCACCTTATGTCTTATTGGTGTGTGCACGTGGGCATCGAATCTGTTGGCCATGGAAGGGTTCCGCAGCTCTTCCTGTCCCGATACTCCCACCACAGAAGCTCATCCTTCTGGGGTGGGGGGTAGATTGCACCCAGGGGGTTGAGCTCCTGTGGTCTGTACTCACACCAGGCACTCCTGCCTCTGTTCTTCCTTTCCTCTCTGTTCACCCAATGGGAAGTGAGTAAATCCTGAGTTCTCCCTGCCCCCCTCCAGCTGGGGAGGATAGCTTCAAAGGATCCTAGCCCACAGTAGGAGCAGGTGCCCCATTTGGTCATTGTGTGAAAGATAAGGGCTCAGTTTATCACTGTGGGACAGAATGGGGAGGGGTTTTCATCAACAAGGTGGGTTCCATTAACAGGTAGGGTTTGCATCTGTTCCTTCCTCTCTCCCTCTGCTGTCAAGTCTCCCCAAACATGGTTTTGGAACAGACTATTGGTGGTTTTCCTTTTTTCTTGCTTTTAAATTTCACAGAGTCCCAAACCTTACATTTTAAAGAATGTGTTAGCCTATAAGCTGCTTCTCTTTGCCCCCAAATTAACCTTATGTTCACTTTTAATCATTTTATTTCAAGTCCTCCAGGAAGAGCCAGCCATGCAGAGCTCTATACCATGTCCATGGAAAGTATGGCACAGACAGCTGGGTGCGGAGTGGGAGCACCAAGCAAGCAAGCAATGAGCAGACTCATGCAGACTCTGCTCTCTGACAGGCCCAAGGCTGGACTCCACAGTCTCACAGTTCTTTGGAAGTGATCCTCTTCTTCCTTTCTGTGCCTTCCTTCTTCTTCTCTTCCCCTCTCCTGACTTCCTCCTCCTTCACCTTTTGGAGAAAATAGAATGAGAAATACTTTTTTCTGGGGGAATTATCAGGCTTTGCAGATCAGATGTCTCAAGGGCCCATGGCGCCTGTGGAAGCCTGGCCCACATATGTTTTAACTGAATCCCTGCCAGAAAAACCACTCCCATGGAAGGCAGCTCAGAGAGAGATGTGGTTGTCAGGAGCATATGTATGAATCATAAAAAAAAAAAAAAATGCTTCCTGAAGTCTGGAGTTGTTAGACTGCATGCTAATATTTGACCTCATTTTTCCTTTTCTTATTTTATTTATTTTTTTTTTAGGTTGCAACATAAATTATACTTGCAGAAATAATTAGTAAATTTCAGAGCTTTGGAACTTTCACAAACTATGGATGTTAACACTTTCCCGTCAGGTGGGATTATGATGATAAAAAAGGATAATAAATGTAGCCTGACACAGAGGTTCTTTTAGCTTTCCCTTTTATAGGCAGCAGTGTTTGGAGTGGTGGAAATGTTTGAAAATAAATCAACAGTGAGTAAACAACATTATAAATTAAAATTGTTCTTGATGGGTTTATATCTTGTTCTGCTTGCAATCCTAAAAGAGCTCCTATAACATTGCTTAAAGGCAGGGCTCTTTCTTATGGGATGCACCACATACTTTGAGTCAGAGACCTGATAGCCAGGATGCATGGGTCCAAGAATCACATTGCCATCCTGGCACTTGGGATCCTCCTGGCTTGGAGGTCTTAGACTCTCAGATGAGAACAGTTCCATCAAGTGATATTTCAATGATTCCACTAAACAGAGGAGGAGTTGTCCACTTCCATATGGTCACTGTGAAGTCTTTATACCATTGGACCCACAGCCAAAAGGCAAGAATATCTTGCTGGATTATTGCCTCTGATGACTGAAGAGATGTGGGGTTGTTCCTGAACACTGGGGGCACAGAGAACTATGGTACCAGGACCCAGGGCATTCTCTCAGCACCTCTTTGCACTTTTGTGGAAGAACTAACTAATAGTAGAGTTTAATGGAAAACTAAAGAAATACACCCCCCCACACACACCAAAATAAAAGCATAGGATGACAAAGAACTCAGAACCTTTGGGATTGAAGGCTTGGGATCCTCCACCATCTAGAGAACCCAGAGCAGCCCAGGTTCTGGCTGAGGGCAAGGGACACATGAAACAGTGGAAGAAAGAAGCCCTAGACACTTGATAACCATTCCGTACACTTTTCCCCATGTTTCTTTTGTGTGTAAATTGTTGGACATTAATTTCATAATCTATGCAACAAGCCCCAGAGAGACGGCGACTAACTGTGAAGAATGATTAATGCAGCCAACAAACGATGCAGTTGGTAGGGCACTACGTCTCCTCATCTTGGTGAAAGGGTAAGGAATTTCCTCGCCTGTAAGACACGTGGCTGTATTTTGTTAGAAAGAAGTATAGAGCTTTTTTGTTGTTATAGGGCGGTTGGAATTGTGTAGGAGGGTATATGTACAAAAGGGGTGGGCTGTGCCAGCTGTTGATTTATTGTCTCTGACCTCCAAACTGACCCTTCATGGACCCTTTATATATTTTCTCCTTGCCAGATGGCACAGTATTTGTCAGTGAGAGACATTGTCAGAGAGGGGATTTTTCCCTCCTGGATCTGGGGTGTATTTCCCCAGCACCCTGGGACATCCTCTCATGAACCACTTCTGAGAACACATTTCCAGCATATTCTAGAGGGCTGATTTCTAGCAAGACCTGTTGATGTGACACCGTGGCAATTTGCCGGCCACCTGGTGAGATGTGGCAGTGCTGTGTCTCAGTAGGCTGAACCGCCTGGCCCTTGGCAGTGGGAGGGGGCTTTCTGTGAGCCCTCTATCTCAGTCCTGGGGTGGGGGCTGGAAAGTGGGCTGCTTCAGCCTCTGCTAAGCCACACTCTCGGGAGGTCTCTCATTTCTTCCTAGCCAATCCTGTTACTCCAACCCCCCATTTTACCCAATTCTGTGTAGTAAACTTTCCCTGTCTAAATTACTCTGTGGTTTCTGTCTCCTGATGGATCTGTAATTGAGACAAGACTACAAACTCTTGAGAAGGAAAAAAACCAGAAGTTTGAAAATTAAAAAAAATCAATGCTGAACCATATGGGTTTATCCATTTGATTTCTGTGTGTCCTTTGTTCTGTCCCTATTGCTAAAATAGCTTCATAAATAGTATTTAAAGGCTGTCCACTGCCTCATTTTCTCCAGTGTTGATCAGCTTACCGCATAAAACGCCTCCGTCTCAGGAAACCCTTGTAGCTGAATCCCTCCAATGCTTGCCAGCCTCAGCCTGGCCAAGCAGGAAACCATCTGGGCCTTCGTGAAACTTAAAATGGGAATGTGGAGGATGGAATTTTATCAAATTTAATGTGTGCATGTTTATGAATTCTTTGTGTCTCATTTTTTTTTTTTGACCTCAAACTGTAATCTCAAATGAAGGAAAAAAAAATCCCCAGGACTTCAAAGTAAAATTATTTTTTAATTTCTTGGTGGAATGGCAGTTAAGAGCAAAACTCTCACAGCTGTTCCGGATATAGATTTGGAGAGTCTTTTCTCCGCATGATATCAGGCCTCTTCCATCTAAGCAATCAGAACCAGCCGAGGTTAGGACATCCCCTCTCCAGGGCAGCCAGACCCGCATGACTGTCCGATTTGAATTTCTGGGACTTGTTTTTCCTCTGGCTCTACTCCCCCCACCCCCAACCCCACCCCAATTGCTAAATAAAATATTGTCTGGATTACGGGGTTTTAAAATTATTACCATTTTTAGAGGGAGTTTTGTTTCTTCTTGGAGAAACAGAGATTTTGGATTCATATGCCTGAACAGCCGCTGGGTCCTGTCGGTACCTTCAGCGAAAGCCCCTTCCTCGCACATCTCTGCGGCTGGAGCTGAAAGCACCACGCATGCGTGCGACTGTCAGCCACCAAGCCTCTAGCCTCCTGGGCGGTGTGCAAGGACCTGGGAGTGACTATAATGAAAGGAGACAGCATCTTCCCAGGTGAAGGTCAGAAAACCGCAGCTCTGTATGCATGTCTGCGGTGTTGACCTTCTTCCAAATGAGTCTGGGATTTTTCTGGGAAGAAGAGGGTGTGATGTGTAAGGAGGAAAAGATGAATTTCCGCCATGGTTAACTCACCGGCCGATTTGGGAAGCTGCCTCCCCTGCTTTGGGCGACTTCCACGCTGGCAGTGACGGGGGATTGGGATTCCTTCAAGCTCAGGAATGTCATCACCTGAAGTTTCCTCCTAAATTCCTCGTAAGGAACCCCACCCTGAGAAGAGGCGGCAGCAGCAAAGTGGGAACCCTTGCTGAGGGTGTGCGTGGCTCTTCCTTGTGGGCAGCACCCCGTTCATCCACTCTGGCTGCAGAATAAAGAGGACAGAGGCTTTCAAAGAATAGTCCAGATCTAGGTCCCAAGATGGTCTGGAAAAAGGGGGTGGTGGTCAAGTTTTGGAAGCTAAATTGACAGAAGGCTCCAGGCAGGTCAGAGTGGGGAACAAGTGAAGCAGACGAACAGGTGCTAGCCTGGCATGGGCTACCCAGGAGGAGAGCTGGGGGCGCCTCTGCACCGGCCACATGGCCAGGCTCAGTTCAGTTGGGATTTGGAGCATTTGCAGGATGACACTGCTTTGTCTCATTCCTTAGCCCCTAAGTGGACACCTTGGAAGCAATCAGCCTCCTTAGGAGATGGTGAGAGTCCAGTCCCTGGGGAGCCCTCACGGTCTGGTCAGATCCTGTCATTTCCCAAAACAAAACAAAACAAAAACAAAAACAAAAAACTCGAACCTGTTACACAACAAGGGTGTTGGGGAGATTGGTCTCCTGACTCCCAGTTACCCAGTTATGCTGGGAGAGCCTGCCCTCTCTCTGCCAGCTTCTCCCTTCCAAGCTCTGGACCTAGTGAGTGGGAAACACCAGTGTACCAGGAGAGATGTGGTCCTGGGGTGAGGATTCTGTTCACTTCAACAAAGTGTTTTCCAGAGTCTACCGTGCCGCAGGCTGTGTGCCGGTGCCTGGTGCTTGCTAGCTGTGCGATCTAGGGTTATCTACTTGCCTTGCTGAATCTTAACTTCACCATTCATAAAATGGAGATGCTACTGGCTTCCTTTATAGTGTAGTAAATATTAATGAAGCAATGCACACGAGACTGAAGGAATGGCTTTAAAACCCTGCATTATAACATATATCACCAAAGGAATATTATTGATTTCACCACTCCTTACTGAGCGTTCACTATGAGCCTGATGCTTTTCACACGCTGAAGACATAACGGTGAAAAAGGAGGACAGGACACCCACCCTCAAAATCCCACAACGCCAGTGATACATGTTGCAGAGCAAAGGTATCCATATTCCAGGGATGACTTGCATAGCTTTGGATGGTTTTTAGAGGCAACACTTCCAGCCCGGGCTCCAGGACTAACCTTCAGGAAAGCAAGATGTTAGAACCCTCAGCATTCTCTTTGTGATTATATGGCTCCTCTCCAGACCAAGAGTTACTAGGCTTACCTCCCTCACTCATAAGGATGTGGATAGTAGAGAATTTTTAGATAGAAAAGCTTTCTGAGCTCCTTGGTGTGCACATTACTCACAAGAATATTTTATCCTACAAGAATCTACTGTTTTAAAATATTCATACACTTAAAAACACAGACCAACAACTTAAGGTCTATTTAGATTCAAATTCAGTATAAGGCTTTTTTTTCTCCTACACTCTGGGGCTCCTGGTGCAATGACTTTTGGATGTGAAAGGAAAAGGCATCACGGCACAGTTTACAAAACAGACTCAACAGCCAAAATACCAGTGACTCACTGGCATCCTGTAAATGTTCCTTCTGTCTGGGACTGTCAGGGGCTCTGACACCCTCGGGACTCCAGAATAACTTAATACATGGCCTCGCTTTTCAATTAAGAAAAAAAAAAAGATGGACTCAAGAATGCAGTTGGTTTGAAATTTCTTTGGAAGAAAAAAAGCCCCAATGTCTTGTTTTGGTGTTTGTGTCTTAGAACCAAGAGCCAGTTTCTGGTCTTAGGGATTCGTGGGAATCTTTTTGTAGAAATGGCATAGCAACTCCTGTTTGAAGACATAACACTTCTATATCATTAATCACCAGCCCAGTCATGGCATGTGGTTTAAAAACAGTAATGAATGTAATGTGGGTACCTTGGCAACAGAAAAACAAGGCAGCCATTAAAAAACATTAAATAAAGATAACAGAATAAATTATTTCTAGTACATTTAGTTCTTCACAAGCAGGGTTCTTGACACTTGGTCAGTAACTATGTGTGAGTTATTCAACTTACAGTCTAAGATGGTATGTTTCCAGAGATTCAATTAAGCTAATTTAGGCTGTAGATTTCCAGTGTAGCAAGCTCCAGGACTAGTCACTCTCTTCTAGCGGCTTGTGCCCAGTGACGATTTCAGTGGGCTTTGGGTTTCACGTCCCCAAGGATAGTGCCTGCCTGTCCCCATGCAGATATTTTTCTTTAAATGATTTTGTCATCCCAATTTGTAATCGGGGAAAATAAGGGAATTTGAACTGTTTTTCATAATTGTCTTCTTCTGTTTTGGTTTATTTAGAATTGAAATAATGAAATAATTGATTTTAAATGGGGCAGTAACGAACCCAGCTCTGTGGGTGCATGACAAATGTCTTACATACTGTCTCGTCAGATTCCCACCCTCTCATGCCACCCTGGGACATGCATTCCCAACCTGTCCTGGTGGACAGCATCCTCAGTATCATAATAAAATTTCCCAGTATCCCCAGAGCAAAAGAAACAGCAACAGTTTTCAGTAGTTAAGTCTCACCCAAGAGTTGGGTTAACTCTCAACCCAAGAGTTGTAGTGTTGTGATAGACACCTATTGGAATAGACTCTCAGGAGTTCATCACAGGCTCATGCCATATCTAATAGATGTCCCCAAGATTCTTGGAAGATGTGGGGTATCCACTGGTGTCCTTGTGAGTTTGCTGGGTGCAGGATTTAGGAACCGTGGCCTCATGAGGTACGTCCTAGTAACATCTCAGTTTGACAGATGGGAAAACTGAGTTTGAGGAAGGTGAGGTGCTTTGCCAAGATGATACATCAGGTAAGAAGCCATGAGGCCAAGAGTCAAAGGTGGGACCATTGACTTCATAGCACACACCGTTTGCTCCATACTTGTTGCCGGACTTCTGATTAGGGGAGAATTTCAGAACTCCACAGCTGGATGACAGAAGGACAAAGGAAAACTTGGGGTGCATGTCAGAGGCATGTGAGGTGAAAGGATGGTCTAGAAGCAATTCATTCATTTTCCTGTTATCACTTTTCTATTTGGTTCATTTTTTTGAAAAGCCCACAGTTCTCTGAGCTGTGCCCCACAGAGCTCCCAGTCCGGTGGGACAGGCTGAACTGATGGGAGCCATCCCTATCCGCCGTCTCCGCGGGTGGGAGCACAGAGCGGGGGCGTGTGCCAGGCTGGGTGGGAGGCAGGGGGCGACAGGGACAGAATGAGTTACAGAGCAAAGCCAGAACACAACGGAACAGCTTCTGGAAACTGGCACAGCCCTGCCAAGACTATCCTTATATTTCAGAACCAAATGGCCTATGCCTGCCTGACTCATGCACATTGTCTTACCTTCGTCATATTGTTGTAATTACACTTTTAATAATTGTGAATGTGCATGATCAGCAGTCTTTGGGATGCAAAAGCTTCCTTGTGTTTAATGGTGGTGAAATTCATCCTTGGCTCCATATGAAATTTGAAAATAGAGATTCGGTGCCTTAGCAACTTTGACTTACATTTGGTTGTGTGTGTTTTTCCTTTATAAAACCAGTAAGTATGTATGACTCCACCCTTTGATCAAATAATGCATGATTTTCCCTTCATGCCAGGTCACTTTTTCCTTGGAGGAGGCCACATTGTACAAGGGCAGCAATTCGAGAAGCATTTCCTGAGCACCTGTGTGTAAGAGGACTCAGAAGCACTCATTTCTCCAGCCAGGGCTCAGCCTGGGGGAACAAGGGACCACTAGTACCGAGGACATGCCCAGGGCTGTGGGCTTGAGCAGACTCTTCAGGAATAAGTAAGATCAGGGAAGAAGAGGGGCAGGATGCCGCCAGAGGGGGCACCAGGTGCAAGCCTGCAGGCCCGTGGTAGGTGGCCGTCAGCACACACCGTGGCTGCCGGGTTGTGGAGCAGCAGGCACCCAGAACAGCTGGCTTGCCCGAGCGAGTGAGCAAGCACCTGCAGAGAAGGTGGTGGGAGACAGGGTCTGAGTGTCAGGAGCTGAGCTCCCTTGCTGGAAGACCGGGGTTTGCTTGAAACCACTGAAGGATTCTCAGCAGGTGAGGGAGGTGACCTCGATGATCTGACCCCAGAGGAGCCATAGGTATGCAAAGGCAGACCTCAGTGTATATCATAGCACCCAGAATAAATTTTTACAGTCCAGCTATTTTCTGTCATGACTCAACAAATACTGATGAGGCTTTGATTGCTGAGCACCCTGCTGGAGATGGCTTCTGAAGGTGACCTTCTTCCTGGACAGGAGCATCCAGGAGCACCAGCACTCACCGCCAGGACCCCATTCGTCTCTCTCAGACTCTGCTTACCCTCTATGCCTCCCTTTCCATCTCATTGCAAAGTAGAAAGAAGGAAGAGTCAACTGCCTCAGGAAGCTGGATGGTTTTTGTCCAAACTGAAGAGGGTTTCTGTTTACCTCAGTTGACAGGGAATGGTCCCCCAGTCACTGGGTCATGAAGGCTGAATATCTCTGTCCTTGGGCTTTAAAAAGAAAAAGTCCATCTGCTGTATGTCTTTTAAAAGACTCAGCAGGGCATAAGAACATTTTTCCTTTTTTCTAAGGGATTAAAGTGGTTTCTTTATGCTGCTAGACTCTGGGAGAAACCCATTCTGCTCTCTGACACAAGACATCTCTGCCTTTTTTCCTCAGTGGTTTCCTAATTCAAAAGTTCTGGTAAGATAGATGTCTACCATGTGTGCATGTGTATGTGTGAGTGCCTCTGTGTGCATATGTGTACGTATGTGTGTGTGGGGGGGAGAGAGTTCTAGAGAGTTCTAGAAGCTTAAGAACCTCTTGTTGGCTGTGTGCTGAGGTAGATGAGTTATGTGTGGGACAGCCTCCCCATCCTTCACACAGCTTCTGTGATCAGGGAGGGGCTGCCTTCACGGCGCCCTGTGCCCCTGCCTTCTGGTAGGCTTTGGCCAATGTGAAACAGTTGCAGGATGAGCGGCAAGTGAGGTCTGGGTATCTATATAGACACTGGGTGCCCATCCCAAAAGGCACCCCCAGTTTGGTTATATCTCTTCACCAAGGAGTCTAGCTCCTGTCACATAGTCATCTCTTAACTATCTTGAGTTCTGCTCTGTGGTTATGGCCCCTGGGGTCCTGCACTACCTGCTGTTGGCCGCCCCCATTCCTCTTCAGAGTCCCTCTTGGGGGTATCATTGCATCAGTTGGGTTTTGCCTGGATCCTCTCTGAAGCACGTGGGACTGAACCACGTGACGCAGAAGGGGGAGTCACGAACACCCTCACTGCCTGCACATGGCGGCGCACATTGGGTCTTTCCTCGGAGGAGTGAAGTAAGGAAGTCCGTGCCCAGGAAGGCACGGAAGCTGCGAAGCCAGCCCCGCACGTGGTGGCACTGGAAGTCACAAGGCGCATGTCCTTCACTTAAAAACATCCAAGTATGACTTACTTATATGCAGTAAGATAAGCCCGTTTTCATGGACAGTGGGATCATTTTGACAAACATACTTGACCACGTACCCATCACCGTAACGAGACACGAAGTGGCCCATCACCTTTCAAACCTGCCTCATGGCCCTTTGAAGTCAGCTGCCCCATCCATTTCCAGCAAAGCAATAACAGCGCCGCTGGTCAGTCTTTCTTTTTCTTTCTTTTCTTTTCTTTTCTTTTCTTTTCTTTTCTTTTCTTTTCTTTTCTTTTCTTTTCTTTTCTTTTCTTTTCTTTCTTTCTTTCTTTCTTTCCTTCCTTCCTTCTTTCTTTCTTTTTATTTTTTTTTAAATATTTTATTTATTTATTTGACAGAGAGAAACACAGCTAGGAGGGAACACAAGCAGGGGGAGTGAGAGAGGGAGAAGCAGGCTTCCCGCCAAGCAGGGAGCCCGATGTGGGACTCCATCCCCGGTCTCAGGGATCATGACCTGAGCCGAAGGTAGTCACTAACCAACTGAGCCACCCAGGTGCCCCTGGTCAGTCTTTCTTAAGGGATATTATATGAAGCTATTTTCAAACCACGTTTTCTTAGAATGAGTTCTATTTTTAAAAAGTGAGACTACATTGTAAAAGTGTGTTGGTTATTTCTCATAATGAAAGCTT